>JANBPK010001123.1:0-32124 GCA_027579435.1 Candolleomyces eurysporus
CATCTCCACCCCAGATACCACTTGGCCGGCGTCCATCTCCACCCCGGATACCACTTGGCCGGTGTCCATCCCTGTGACCACTTGGCCCGCATCCATCCCAGATACCACCTGGCCAGCGTCCATCCCAGAGACGACTTGGCCAGCTTCCATCCCGGATACCACTTGGGCGGCGCCTTCAGCTACGGAAGCGTAGGTAAAAATTAGTTTACCGTGTTAGAGAATCTCCAGGTTGTTGAACAGAATGAGTTCCTTAGTTCTACGTCTCCTTTGAATTGCGGATTTTCTCGTCATTTTTTCCATTGGACTTTTTTTCAGAAGTACCCTATGTGCGCTTTGGACACCTTTCCTTTTGTCTATCTTTCCTACCCATGTCTCCGAATCTAACGTTCGCCATAGGGTTTTGCAAGTTTAATATATGTAATGGACTAGCTCAAATAGCGGTTGAGTGACTGGACGAAACAGTTGCTTGGGCCAAACAATGTGCCAAACGCCTCCGGGTCCTTGATTCATGCCAGAGGACCACCCTTTCATTTAACGATAGCGCTACGCGGCGCCGGATCTCCCATTCCATCCCTCATTGTATATCGTCGCTTCCTAGATATCGCGTTATTTTCTCATTAAACGCAGCCGCCAGCGCATTCTTTCACCACCTCTCGATACTACCAAATTCACCAAGAAAGTCAACCTCAAGAGCGATTAGGCCAAGGCTTGTGAACAGGTTTATCTCTCGATTCTGCACGCGCGGCAACATGACCATCGACTCGTTCGGTCCTTCTTTACATATAGTGCTTTCCGGGCCGTGCTCCTTGCAATCTCGATCGTGGCTGTCTTGCCTTTGGTGGATAACGGTGGCGCTCTGGTCGCTGATAGCAGCGCAGCTCTACTGGGATGGTCTGCGTTTGGGGGAGTCAGAGCGTTAATTCATGAATCATCGGTTCACCGTGGCTAGTTTTGGCTCAATTGATTAGTCCTCTGGGTTGCAATTAGCTAATCTTCATGGATTTGGTGAATTTGGCTACTCCGAGCTCAACGGAAGAGAACACCGGAATTAGCGATCGAAAGATGTAGCTCATGTCACTTGAGTACCGTGGTCCAATCTACCTCAGAACGAGTGGATGTCAGGTTGAATGGGCTCTTTCAGCAGCGCGACCAGCTACACGCTGGAATCGAAGAGAAATAGGAGAGAGACGGCGACTGGCAGTATGATTCACAACATGAGGATCCCATATTCTCAAAGACTGCCCGTTGGGGGGTCTGCCAGCTTCCGAGGATCTTACAGTGAGGGAATAAATCCCTGGCGATGGCGCTGGTTGATACAAGGTCAGGCGTTCAAAGAGATTACCGAATAGGTGGCTTCTCTCGAGAACTTGGAAATCTCTATGGCGTTTTTGGTTACTGAAGGAGCGACAGAGTAGTCGTTCTGACTCATAGTTTCAGAATAGCTCGATTTGGGCCTCATCGGGGTTCTCCGTACCTAATGATTGATGTTGAATCCAAGATCCATAACCAAATGAAATGCTGAGCGGCGTCGATCTGCCTGTCAGGGGGTGCTACCATGAAACTGTGAGCACTAGGCTACACGTTCTTTGTTCTTTGAGCAGAAAACCGTCATGACAGAACCTGTCGACTTAGACTACACTTATATATTCTTCAATCAGCTGAGGACGATGCTTTCTCTATCTCGTCTTTCCCACGCAGGTCGAACCTCTAGAATGCACCTCCGTCCTGAGACTCACTGGTGTGATGTACTGAGATAACATTGCATACAGCGTGCTGTCTTGGCGAACGGAGCTTCCGATGATAACACTGAGCGCTGCTACTGCCAAGACGCTTGGAATGTGCGAGGTTAGGTATATTCGAGGCCAAGGATCGTTCCCTTCCTCTAATGCGTGAAAATAGCTCATTCTAATGCGATGCTCGAGGCTATCCTAGGTTAACGTGCCACTTCATGCTTCTACTTAAATGAATCTCATGTATACGTTACTGATTATGGTGGTGTGCGTTGAATTCAGGGTGTTCCGGTGCTGTAGTCCCCTGCGGATGTGATATTACATCCTCGGTATCCTGTATAATTGACACGCTCCCCAAAATGCTCACAGAGCGACTCCTAGACCAGCAGGTAGCAGCACGCCTTCGATGAGATGCTTTAGGCTGTAGTATGTGGGTGTCATCTTAGTATAAATTGAGAGACGACGCTCCTTCCCTCCCATTCCAACCGTCCTCCTTGCCTCTCATAGTACCATTATATCCTTGCTTTCCTACTCCTATCTTCCTTTGAAACTCCCATCATGTATTTTGCCTACCTTCTTCTTGGTCTCTTTGCTTCTCAAGGTATGACAGCCACAGTCGCCCAATCTGTCACGGTGAACACCTAGCGAACTCATAACAGCCCCCTCCTTTCTAGTCTATGCTTCCGTCCTCCCGCTAGTATCCAGCGTTCATAGACGCCAGCTTGGACCCAGTGGTGTCGACACCAGCAGCTGCAATCCCCAATGCTTGAGTTGGTATACACTGCTTCAACAGGTCCGTACCCTCCGTCCCCTCTTCTTACGGCGAAATTCTAACCGTCAATTAATAGAGCTGTGCCAACAGTACGGGGTTCGACACCTCATGCATGTGCATCGAAGACCATTCTCCTCGCTTTATTGCCTGCGCAGACTGTACCCTTGCACTTCCGGAAATGACCACTGAGTCCAAACAAGAGCTCGCACAGGGGGCTAATTCTTATGTCGGAGGTCAGTCCGAACCTTCTGCATCGGCGTAGGCAATTATTGGATGGGACTAATACGAGCGCAAATTTTGACAGCTATCGTCTTCATTTGCAAGCAGATCTATGAAATCGATATCCCAGGTGGAACCGTCACCGTTCCGGCTGCTTAAATCGTTTCGGGACCTCAAACTAGCTGGCAAGGCCGAGCTTACTCATTTCTCTCTTTTTCCTGAGCTACGACGCCGCTTATGTTTTCCATTTCTCTTTTTTCCTGCGCTGCGGCGCTTCTTATACTCCTTGTTCACTTGACCCTTATCATATGAAACACCCGTCCTTTGAACCTACTCTTTCGTCCGGATTCCAGTTTTCTTCCCACTAGTCGTATCTGATGTTTGCCAAAGGATTTCGGCATTTGAATATACCCAAATTACCACGAAATATTGTTTATCTGAGTGATTGGAGCGTCTCCAAACGTGGGGCCTCGAAACCGAGACTTCTTGACGAGGACGGCGGGACTACCCCCAGTGTTTGCAACAGACGCTTGGGCCAAACAGCGCGTGTTTGCTCAAAGGCAGCGTCATAGTTATAGTCATTAACCGGACTGGGTCCAATTCCTGAACGCCGGTGGTCTGGGCCTCAAACTATAGTACAAGCAAACTACAGTATGATCCCAGCCCCACATCCGGCTTGCCCTCCCGTTCTCTCATTCGCTCAACCAAGGTGCATGCGTAGCATCGTCATCACTCCCATCCTCTCCCTTGTTTTAGCTACCCCGCACTGGACTCCTCGTCCCACCCTTCGTCATATTTCGTCGCTTTTCAGGTATCGTCTTCTCCTTCTCCGAGACGGCACCGGGTTTATGTTATCCCCGTGCCCTCGCTTCCATCGTGATCTTGTTCATTCGATCCACCCTGAGACGCTTCTGTGCTCCCTCCCTGCCTCGTTCGCCGTTCTCCTTCCGATCCCGCGATGCCTCAGAATGTTGTATGCTGCATGAGCTTACTGACGTGTTTAGCGTCTCCCCTTTCGCTTTTGACAGGAAGAACACTGGGTGAGATATTCCAAATATTACTCTGAAAACCTGGGAATCGAGTTCGGTGCATGTTCTACGCGTCGAAGAACCTAGGACGAGAAGTGTGCCAAGGCAATGAATTTTCTGTGGAATGAGTGTTCTTCTCCTTTTCTTCTCGACATTTTCACCCTCTTTCGATGCCCTCGACGCCTGCTGTAACCCCAACTTTCAACGACGTTCTCTGTTTCCTCGACCCCTCCTCTTCAACATCCGCTCACTCATCAACTTCCTTTTTCTTCCTTTCTTGCTTGTTCCTTGCTACTTTCTTGTCGTATATCTCTGTTTTCAGCCCTTCGTCTTCACATTGACGCCCAGCACCCGATCCCCATTTAATCAATCCGCCGTCGTGCTCCCCCGGGTTTCCTGGAAGTTTCTGCAGCGATTATTGTGTTTCGTTTCTTTCTTTTCCGGTCCCATTGTGGTCGGCCACTCTCCTTTACTGCTCCATATTACCTCTTCTGCGTGTGCATATCCTTTCATTATTCATTCATTTCTATTGTGTTGGAGTGTAGCTCGGTGTGAGGATGGTAGTTTGATATGCGACTCTGTCGCTCCTCCTTTCACTTACCCCTATGTCCCTCCCGCTTTCGACTAGACTAGTGAGGTCCTGTGAGGATCAGGGACATCTGACAGCAACTACACAACCAATAAAGTCGCTCGATCACGCCAGCGCTGATGTGGATATTTGTGCTACGTTACAGCACCAGCACATATAGTCCGATGACCCCGGACATATATGCTCTAAAGAAGGCTGCGACATCCAGCAAGCCTCCCGAGGCCTATCGGCCAATGGGTAATTACGGTCGTTTGCATGAGTTCTGTCATTAGCATTTCTTGCTCGAGCAGAATGATGGGACACAATGACTCGTAATATCACGCTGGGTGGCAATTGGCTATTATGATGAAACCTCACGGAAATAGTGTACTTGGGCTACTCCGAGCTTGACAGAAGAGAACACCAGAAATAGCGATCGAAAGCTGTAGCTCATGTCACTTGAGTACCGTAATCTAATCCACCTCAGAGTTGAGGAGTGGACGTCAGGTTGAATGAGCGCTTTCAGCAGCGCGACCAGTTACACACTGGAATCGAAGAGAAATAGGAGAGGGACGGCGACTGGCAGCATGGTTCACAATAATGAGGATCCCATATTCTCAAGGACTGCCCGTTGAGGGCTCTGCCAGCTTCCGAGGTTCTTACAGTNGGGGGGATGGATCCCTGGCAATGGCGCCGGTTGGATACGAGGTCGAGCGTTTGGAGATATTACCGGATAGGTGGCTTCTCTCGAGAACTTGGAAATCTCTATGACGTTTTTGGCTACTGAAGGAGCAACAGAGCTGAGAGTGGTCATTCTGACTCATAGTTTCAGAATAGCTCGATTTGGGCCTCATCGGGGTTCTCCGTACCTAACGATTGATGTTGAATCCAAAACCAAATGAAGTGCTGAGTGGCGGCGATCTGCCTGTCAGGGGGTGTTACTATGAAACTGTGAGCACTAGGCTACGCATTCTTTGAGCAGAAAACTGTCATGGCAGGACCTGTCGACTCAGACTATTCACTCATATATTCTTCAATCAGCTAAGTACGACGCTTTTTCTCGACCTCATCTTTGCCACGCAGGTCGAACCTCTGGAATGCACCTCCGTCCTGAGACTCATGGTGTGAGAGAACGTTGCATCCAGCGTGCTGTCTTGGCGATCCGTTGATAAGACTGAGCACTGTTACTGCCAAGACGCTTGGAATGTGTATACTCGCGGCCAAGGATCGCTCCCTTCCTCTAGTGCATGAAAATATCTCATTCTAATGCGATGCTCGAGGTTATCCTTGGCTAATACGCCACTTCATGCCCCTACTTAAATGAATTTCATATGTATGCGTTACTGATTGTGGTGGTGTGCGTTGAATTCAAGGTGTTTCGGTGCTGTAGTCACTTGCGGATGTGATATTACATCCTCGGTGTCCTGTATAATTGACACGCTCCCCAAGATCCTCGCAGATCAACTCCTAGACAAGCAGGTAGCAGCACGCCTTTGATAATACGCTGTAGGCTGTATTCTGTGGGCGCCAACTGAGTATAAATTGAGAGACAACATTCCTTCCCTNCCCATTCCAACCGACCTCCTTGCCCCACATCGTACTAGTATAGTCTTGCTTTCCTACTCCTATCCTCCTTTTAAGCTCCTGCCATGCATCTTGCTTACCTCCTCCTTGGTCTGTTCGTCGCCCAAGGTATGACAGCCACAGTCGGCTAATCTGTCACGATGAGCCCGGCGAGCTCATAACATCACCCTCTTTCCAGTCTATGCTTCTGTCCTACCGTCCGTGTCAAGCGTACATAGACGCCAGCTTGGACCTAGCGGCGTCGACACGAGCAGCTGCAATCCACAATGTTTAAGCTGGTACACAGTGCTTGAACAGGTCCGCACCCTCAGTCCCTTCGTATTCCAACAGAAAATTTCTAATTGTCAATTCCTAGAGCTGTGCCAACAGTACGGGGTTTGACACCTCATGCATGTGCATCGAAGACCATTCTCCTCGCTTCATTGCCTGCGCAGACTGTACCCTTGCACTTCCCGAAATGACCCCGGAGTCCAGACAAGAGCTCGCACAGGGGGCTAATTCTTATGTCGGAGGTCAGCCCTAACCTTCTGCATCGGCGTAGGCAACTATTGAATGGGACTAACACGAACAATTTTCGACAGGTATCGTCTTCATTTGCAAACAGATCTATGGAGTCGACATACCAGGTGGAACCGTCACTGTTCCGACCGCGTAAATAGTTGTAGGACCTCAAACTGGCTGACGAGGCTGAGCTTTTTCATTTCTCTCTTTTTTCCTGAGCTGTGACATTGTTTCTACTCCTTTTCCTTGAACCTCATCATATGAAACACCCGTCCTCTGAGCCTACTCTTTTTTCTGAACTGTAGTTTTTCTTCTCACCTGTCGTATCTAATGTCTGCTAAAGGATTTTGGCACTTGAATATATCCAACGTACCACTGAAAATTGTTTACCTGACCGATTGGAACGTCTCCAAACGTGGGGTCTCGAAATCGAGACTTTATTGATGAGTATAGGCGGGACTACTCCGAGTGTGTTCAAACGCGTGTTTGCCGAAAGGCAGCGGCGTGCCCTCCCCGCTCTACAAAGGCGTACCATCGTCATTACTCCCATCCTCTCCCTTGGTTCGGTTACCCCGCGCTGGACTCCTCATTCCACCTTCGTCGTATTTCGTCGCTTCCCAGGTTTCGTGCTCTTCCCTTCTCTTCAACTGCACTAGGCTAATGCTATCCCCGCGCCCTCGCTTCCATCGTGATCTGGTTCATTCAATTCACGCTGAGAGGTTCTATACTCCCTCTCTTTCTCGTTCGTCGTTCTTCCCATCCCACCCCACGATGCCTCAGAATGATGTATGCTGCATGAACTTACTGACGAGCTACAATTTCTTGGCCTTGTATCTCGTGTATCTTTATGCCAACATGGGAAGGCATAGCCAGACATTACCCTGCTAGGTGCCAAGTAAATGCGACATTCCGACAAACATTCTGACTGTCCCGTGGACGCCTCGTGGAACGCGAAACTTCAATTGATGCTCAATGTTAACGTGTTTCGTGTTGCAGTAGGGAATTTATTGCCTTAGCACACCTCTCGCTCTAGGTTCTTCGACAAGTAGAGCATGCACCAGACTCGATTCCCGGTTTCTCAGAGTAAAATTCGGAATATCTTGCCCTGAGTTCGTCCTGTCGAAAGCAAAGAGAAGACACTAAGCTTGTATGTACATAGCCACGATCATATAACACGGAATCCTGCCCAACCCTAGGTCCGTGAAAGCCGAAGTCAGCTGATCCTGCCAAGGACTAATGGGAAAGCGGAAGGGCGGGGCGAAAAAAGAACGGGCGAGGACGAGGAAAAGGGAGAGGACGTGGGGGAAGAGAAACAATCAATTTGTGATTATTTCGACACTAGCTAGACGCAGTGCAAGCAGGGGCGCATCGTCCAACTGTACAGTTGGATGATGGCGGCAGTTAGGGTGAGCGATCCGCTTACGCTACCCTATCCTCTGATGCGGTACTCCTTCGTCGTACCGCATCTCGGACTGCGACATCCAACAAGCCTCCTGAAGCCTATCGGCCAATGGGGATCAATGTTAACATGTTGCCCCAGCTTACCGTAGTTCTTGCGGAGTCTCCCTGATTCACAGCCATGTTCGATGGTGCAGCTCCACTCTTCGCATTCTGTGCCTCTCAAAGTTTACTCTGAAGCCCTCTTATAATTCTGCACTTCAACAATTGCGCCTAGCGAGTATTCGTCAGCGCGATCTGCCCAGTTGTCTACGTCTGGGAGGCAAACCACGAACAAACACGGTATGCCAAAGCTAGATGTGAGCAACACTCGTATTCGGCATATGAAGCTTCCCACTAACTATGCATCCGATGATTCTTACGGTGTACAATTTCGTCAAACACATCCTGCAAAAAAGCTTTCTAGAAAAGCGGAAGATATGGCAGCGAAGTGTAGTTTCGAGTGACTGCGCTCTCAGTGTCCCGAGGTCAACTTGAGTGATCATTGAAGGGCTTCCAGCGAGGTATTCTACTTGAAGCGGTTCGAAATCATACATCTTCTCTTATGTTGACAGCGACTTGATACAATCGTAGTCCAAGTTGCGGCCCTGTAAGTTGTCCCGTATAACAGCCAGCATACCGAGGATGATTGATATTCTTACCGCGCCCACTCGACAGCTTAACCCATCTGAGATAGCAAAAAGGTGTCGACTCCGAGGAATCGAACCTCGAGCGTCTATGCCGTCTGGAGACCCAGCGGGATAGCCGTGCACCATACCCGAAAGCTGCGCGTCAATTTAGCAGGTGGTTCCCACGGTCTAAACAGAGACGCGCGTCGATTGCGCGTCCATTCTCCTTCCTCTCGACCGCGACGACGACGACGACGAGCAACATGTCTGCAAGCTCATCGACATCGCAGCTTATCGAAAAAGCTGATGCTGCTCTCAAAGCCGGGAACCTGAAAGACGCGGAGAAGCTATATGAGCAGGTGTTGACGACCTCGTCTGCCGGTGCGAGACTTTTCTCGGATTATCTATCGGTTCACCTGAATTACGGGTCTGGCAGGAAATGCTCATACGACGGACACATCGATTCAGCAGCAACATCTGAGAGATCAGGAGACGGCCTTGGTGAAGCTGGGCGAGATTTATCGCGACCAAAAGTGCGTCCATCCTTTCTTTATCGCCGCCATAGTCTCAAAGATATGGTCATTAGGAACGCCGATGCGCTCTCGAGTGTGATAAACCAATCCCGGGCCTTCATGTCGTCTACTGCAAAAGCCAAGACCGCCAAACTCAGTGCGTCCTGCCCTTTCTCCTCCGAGCCTTCCTCTGGCTGAACCTCTACCACAGTCAGAACCCTGCTCGACTTTTTCACCTCAATACCCGACAGCTACGACGTCCAAAAGCAGACCCTCACGGACAACATCGCTTGGGCAAAGGCAGAGAAGAGGATCTTCTTGAAGCATAGTCTCGAGACAAGACTTGTCGGATTGTGCGTCCGCCATCGACTGCTAGACAATAGTCGCTCACGATTCGCTGCAGGCAACTGGAAACGCATCAATACAGGCCCGCACTGGCTCTCATCGACCAACTCCTCACCGAACTCAAGCGGTTGGACGACAAGATGATCTTGACAGAGGTTCATTTGCTCGAGAGTAGGGTTTATAGAGGGATCGGGAATATGGCCAAGGCAAAGGTGCGTTTTCTTGTCTCCCTCTTCCCCGAGGTTCTTTCGATCGCTTCGTCCCTTCCAGTTGTTCGTTCGTTCGCTAATGCATAATAGGCTGCCCTAACATCCTCACGAACCGCCGCCAACTCGATCTACTGCCCTCCACTCCTGCAAGCTGCCCTCGATTTGCAGTCGGGTATCTTGCATGCCGAAGACAAAGATTATACGACTGCATATTCGTATTTCTACGAGGTACGAGCCTATTTCATTTTTGGCTACCCAAGTCGTCGTAACGCTGTTATCCGTTCGTTTCATTCTGTTATTCTTTGTTCGTTGAATGAACCCGTGCTTACTTACACATATTGCGGAATCTTCGACTTGCAGGCATTCGAGAACCTCAGTGCGCAAGGCGAAGAAGGCCTGAGAGGGGGGGGCTCTTGGGGCGTTAAAGTATATGTTATTGTGCAAGGTTATGCTGAATTTGGTGAGCTTCCTTTCCTTGCGAGAGCGTTGAACCTCCCGTAAATCTCACCCTCCTAGCCCGAAGACGTCAACTCACTCTTGACTATCAAACTCGCTACCAAGTATGCCCAGATGAGGGACGTGGAGAGTATGAGAGCGATTGCGAGGGCCCATCAGGAGAGGAATTTGAGCGAGTTTGAAAAGGCCTTGAGGGATTATCGAGATGGTGGGTGGTTGCGTCGTATCCTTCTACCTTCAACTCACTCTTCAATGCAGAACTCTCCTCGGATCCAACGATCCGCTCCCACCTTGCCTCGCTATACGACAACCTCCTCGAACAGAATTTATTGAGGATTATCGAACCATATTCCGTCGTCGAGATTTCCCATGTGGCCGAGCTCGTGGGGCAGGAGAGGCAGGGTGTCGAGAGCAAGTGAGTCGTTCCTTCCCCGGTTTGTCGATGCCGAGACGCTTATTTCATTCTTGACAGGCTGTCACAGATGATCCTTGACAAAGTGTTTTACGGAGTGTTGGATCAGGGTCGAGGGTGTTTGTTGGTATTCGACGAACCTGAAGGCGATGTAAGTTTCTTTCTCTTTTCGTCATCCTCCTGCTTCATTTTCGCGTCCTGGATAAGGAGGCGGATGAACGGGTGAATGGAGGACCTCTTTCTTTTTCTTCTCTCAGCGCCTCGGCGTGAACGAAACGTTGACTGTTGACTGACTCAATGATGATAGAATACGTACGGAGCTGCCATCGAGACGCTCGAAGAAGTAGGCAAGGTCGTCCAGAGTTTGTATGCCAAGGTGCGTTCTTCGTCTCATCCCCTTGGCGTTACTCATGTGGATACCGACTATACCACAGACGGTGCAGATTGCATAGACGAGAGCGACGTAGTCTTCAGCCAGATTGAATATGTACTTCTACTTTCACGTGTAATGTTAATCTCCTCTTTGCCATCGTGGAGCAAAGGCGCCAAAGGAGTGAGATTACCCGCCTCGCTTAGTTGGTTTCTTCTGTTGAATAACCCAAGTCCACCCATGACCTGAGCGTTTCACCGTACCTAATTGCCACACAGAGGAGGCTGAGTATTGAACGCTCAGTAGGTGGATGAAGCTAGACGGAAATATGCCACTCACCCAAATGTAAGCCAGCTCAACAACGCTGCTACACCGTCAGCCGCCAGAACACCCCAATTCTCAACCATGGGTAAGATAGCCATGATCCAGAGCGAAAGCAGTGCAGCTCGGAAAGCACTATATGCGAATCCGTCAAGTATGATAACAACAAGTCAGTCGGTGGACGCACCTGTTCGCAGCCGTACTTTCAGCACTTTGCGAATGCAAGATGTCGACAATATACGCTGAACATGGGCTCAAAGCCATATCGATCTTTTCGAAATTCCAGTCAGCCTCGTCGATACTTTGAGTGTACAAGCGGGACACTCACTCCGAGCCCGAGAAAGAACAAACAAACCAAGTTCCCTGCCAGTCCAATTGGTCCGTCTACATACGTCGTCAAAATACCCGAGGCCAGGACCGATAGAGGGACGATTGTCGACGCAGGGAAGAGTGACGCTCGGAGGCGGTCTTCTGGGTACCACGATCCCCTCTTTGCCCGGTATTGGGTCACGATGCGATCGGAGAGTCTACCAGCCAGTGGCGCACCAACTGTTACATCGACCCAAAATCAGAGTTTGCGGGGAGAAGCTGGTAATGGGAAGACATACTCATGCTGCCGACACCGTGCGGAATAAAGCAAGCACCGACGAATGCTTCGTTGGATAGGCCATACTTTGGTCCCTAACGCATGATGCACATTAAGCGCAACAACTACTCTGTCGAACGACAAGCTTACGATTGTGTACGCGAGAGGGATAACCAATACTGCGATACCCAAAGAGAAGGGATTTAGTATGCACAATATTGGAGGATTGGGGACCCACCGTATTCGACAGCGAGAATCAGGAATGCTACCATGGCCTTCAAAATCATCCTGAATTAGCATAAACGTCGAAGAAAAAAGGGAGAAATGCTCACGGCAATCAGAACAATCGGACTCCTGAGCATTAACAGCGGTAAAAATGGGTTCAAAAGTACCGGAATCTTCAGCTTTAGCCAGGTTCGACCTCGAGGACGGTCCGAGTTGGACAGCTTGTCAACTCCTCGGGTTCCTGGATGACTTGTTTCCGGGAGGAAGAACAGGACTGAGAGGAGGACGAGGGATACAATGACGGCAAGGATCAATTGCATTGCCCTCCAAGACGCGTAGTGAGCTGCTGCACCGCCGCTTAGAGGTGCGATAGCTGGGCCGAGCAGAATTGCCTATGAAGATACCGCAGTGTCATCTCATACCGAAAGATCATAGGATGATTACGCACTGCAAAGAATACCCCCATCGCTGTGCCCCTCTCCTCCAACTTGTATATATCGCCAATGACGCCTGCTCCCACCGAGAGTCCAGAAGAGACCCCGAACGTTTGGAAGAACCTGAAAGCAAGAAGATGGGGAATCGAGGTAGCAGTTGCAACGCCGATAGAGCCCATAACGGAGATTGGTAAAAGGTAGCAGTACACTGGACGACGACCGTCTATTGATACCAGCGAGCGAGATTCGACAAATTAGCCAGAGTAGAAACACCGATAGAGATACGTCTCACAGAAACCAGAGTAGGCGGACCCAATCAGGCTGCCAATTGACATTGCGAAGACAGAGACGCTTACAGCCATACTGACGATTGGGAATGGAAAAGGAGCGTGAATTTACGCGTATTGGAGATGACGATGAGGACGCTCACCTTACTGTTCCACCAGTAGTCTCTAAATCCTTTGCGATTTGAGGTATACACGGGATAAATGAGCCAGCGATGAACACTGTATTGAGCAAAGATATGAGCAGATCGAGAGTTAGCGACATAGAGTTTTAAAGATCAGAAAAAGACGTACAAGGCATCAATCCGCACAGCGACACAATCGCGACTATTCCCCTCTTTTTCGGATCGGAGAACCTCTTGTACAACTCTTCGTGTGCCTTCGACACTGACGTTTCTTGCAAGAGAGGGGTTGCCTCTGTGTCGGAACTTGTGATGGTCATCGCCTCAATGCACACCTCTGGACGTTGAGAGCTGTGATGAGTAGATTCTAGGGTGGAAGACAGAAAGAAGAAGTGACTCTTTGCTCTTAACTCCACACCCTTGATGTATCGAGTCAGATTTTTGCGGGTTCCGTATGATTCAACTCCATGGACTTGAGAAGCGGGCGCTCAGGACGAAAGTGGGAAGATGAAATGTGGCAGTGATTGTCCAATCGGCACGCGGATGTCCGAACCCGAGACGACACTGCCCTCCAAAAGCCTAGAACTTCGACATCTGCTTTTATGAGAGCAGCACAACTAGGATCTGCCATCACCTCAGATTCACAAGGTCTCGTGTTCCTATTTCAACTCATCTCGTGTCCCGTACAGTCGTACTAACAAACTACTTGTGCCGCTATGGATATACCGATACTCAAGTTCAGTCGTCCTTGATAGGGTCTGCTCGCTGCTTCCCCTTCCCCTTGTTCGTCCCAATCCCACCACCTCTCGACGTGCCCCTTAACTTGAACTGCAGGATAGCTTTCTCAGCTGCAGCGAACTTGACTTCCTCCTGGCTTGCTTTGCCCCTGAACTTCTCCGTCTCCCTCACCTCTTCCACACCATCGACGAGGACGACACAAGAGACATTCCCTTTCCCTTGCTCGAACACGTAGTCAATCTCCTTCTGGTTCCTAGAAGCCCACATCGACAACCTGGACACAGGATGCAAGACGTCCATCTCGTCTTTCACAACCCTCTCCAGAACAGGTAAGATCCCAATCCGCCGGAGTAGCTTTTTGATCACGTCCATGTCCCCGTATGAATCAACAAATACGGCACCAATAATACTTTCAACCATATCGCTGAAGAACTTTGGCGCCTGGAGCCGTGTCAAACCAGCCCATGGGAACACGCTCCCGTTCTCCAAAGCCTCCCTAATCTCGTCCCTCCTAAGCTCGTACCTGGCAGACGTATTTGTCTGATCCTCCATTACCTGCTGGTTCGAGTGCATGAGGCACTGCCAAAAGTGAATCTCCTGCTCGTCTACACCAGCTTCGAATTTCATTCTTGCCATCCGAGGATTAGCCTGGTCTCCAATCGAAGAGGCCACGACTTGGGGCATGAAGGCATCGACAGTGCGACTGAGACCGAGACAGATGTAAGCGAGGAAATGACCGTTCACCACGGCCGACTTGCGAATGTGCATGTGCCCCGGACTGTACTCCTTCCCAGGAGCGTGGTAGAGGAAGTCGGTGACGACCATGTCGAGAACTCCATCCCCAAGGAACTCCATGCGCTCGTACGAGATCGTCGATACGTGTCCTTGGAAGCTGGCGTGTGTCAAGGCTTCGATAAGGTGAGCTTTATATCTGAACGTGTACCCGATCATTGCTTCGACGTCGGCAATTTGAGGTGGCATAATTTCGAGGTCGCTATCTGGGCGAGCCCGGGCGAGCATCTGATCTAATCGCGAACGAAGTGGCTGCCATTTGATACCAAGATCGAAAAATTTGGCACACTCGTAGCCGAGATCGAACCCTCCGTGCTCGTACGCAGCGCCGATGAGCGACTCGATGACGTCAGCAAGGACTGGAGACACGTTAATGAAAAGATTGACACAGTAATGAAAGAGAATACGAACGTTTCGTCGACAATTGTTGATTCTGTGCTTTGGATTTCCCTTTCCCCTTCTTCCTCCTCGACCTCTTCTTCGTACTTGAGGACTGTTTCTCCTTTCCTTTCCCCTTCGTCTCCGTTCCTCCAGTTGAGGACGTATTCATCGCAGGCCCAGGCTCCGCAGAATCGACAACCATGGCGCTCGGTTCCGCAACGGTGGTGGTCTTCACGACCTGCTCAGCCAGATCCACGTCTATCTTCGTCTGCACTTCAGGAGCCTGCGACCCGCTCTCGGCTCCTCCTTCATCCACAACGTTCGCCACAGGCCAGTACCTCGGCACCCACTTCTTCCCTAGCATCATATCTACGCGTCACAAAGCGACGAATGTCAGACTCCACTCAATTCGAAGGGAATAAAAANTCGAGCTCACCTCGAATAATCCACCTAAAAACGCTCCTCTTTACGTTCTCCTTTGCTAGCCTAACATTCGCCACAGCATGATCCTTAGCTCTCGTCAAGTACCCTTCGTGCCACATCGGATGTTCTGCATATAATTGTATCCCAGCGAGAAACTTGAGAACGGTGTCGCCGAGAGTTTCGAGACGCTGGTAGTTGTAATGTTCGTTCGAGGAAGAGGCAGTGAGGGATACGGTGAGAAGGGAGAACGGGATAGACGAGAGAAGCTGAGGTGGAGTTAAGTTCGAGTCCGAGTTCGAAGGCGAGGAGGACGAATTGGTCGACGACGACGGTCCGGAGGGCGAGGAAAAAGAGAAATGCGTCTCCTGGAATGAACGCACAATGAGATGATTCCCTAACCACCTCAAGATCGACGGAATCAAATTAGCGTACTCCAATTCCTCCTTCGAGTAAAGTGCGATCCCGGAATGTTTCGGTATCAAATACTTTTTATCCATCGCTTCCTTCGCATTCGCATCTGAGGTAGGGTTGGCCTTGGACTTGGACTTGCTCGCAGCTGGGGGATGCAAAAAATTCGTTTTCGGAGGGAACGGCTCGACGATCAATAGCGGGTARGGCACCTCCTTCCTCTCYTGTTCCTCTTCTCCACCCATCTCCACGTCATCAGCACCTTCCCCACCATCCGAGTTCGGTTTCAAGGGCCGCTGCTTCCGACTAAAGATGAACTTGTACGTCTCTTTCACCCGCTCCTCCAACTCCTCACTCAACTTCTCCACCTGCCACCCGACAAACTTGAACGGCCGTCCAAAAGACATGTGTTTCTTCACCGCTACAAACCCATCTTTCTCTGTTTCCGCGTATCCGTATTTCTGAGCGTATAGGTCGGCTTGTACAAGGAAGGCAAAGTCTCTTCGGTTTTCTAGCTCCGTTCCTCGTCGGATATCGGTAAGCCATTGACGTTTGGCGATCCACGGGTTATCTGAACGGGGCTGGGATTGACTGGATGAGTCGGTGAAGGTGGTGTGAACGATAGGTAGGAACAGATAGGCGAACGTCATATCATCCCATTTCATCTTCGTCGCATGGAATAACCATAACATCATCCGCGTATATTCCCGAGCTTCTTCGATGATCGGCGAGTCGTCTTCCAGTGTGCGTAAAGCCGACGGAGCCGCATGTCCATCGACTTCCGAAGCGGTGAGAGGAGTGAACCCAACCCTTATAGCCTCATCCTTCCCTGGTACGAACAGCTCCGGTCCCTCATCCCTCTCGATCGTCGGTAGAGGCCTCCTAGTAAACAAGAGGAGGGGCTCTAGTCCATCGGTGGTCATCACCGAAACGTACCAACTCCACGTCTTTGCATCGACACCCAGGTATACAACCTTCTCTTCCTCCTCATTTTCTGACTCGACTGCGAGAGGTACCCACGGATCGAACGTAACACCAACTCCACCAACCATACCCTTCCTCTTCTCGACCTCCTGCAAAAGCCTCTTCACATCCTCTTCCTCCTCCGGTCCCCCAGCTCCGCCCGTAAATGGTAGCAAATGTTCGTTGAGTAACTCCCATTCAAAGAGCGCTTTGTACGCGTTGAACGCTGCGTGTCGGTGGGCCTTCAGTTTACTAGGGAACGGAGTAGGACCCGAGGTGAACGAGCGTTGTGGGATTGGAAGGGAGCGCGGGAGCGTGACGGTGGACGTCCAAGGTCCTGGGGGTTGTGGAATCTGGATGGTACTYGGGCCCAAGGGATTGGGCGGCGTGGTGGAAGAGAAGGTGGAGTGCCAGCCTAGAGCGTATTCTGGAGGGTCGAGGTCGTAGATAGGTCGGTTTTCCGCGTTTCCTGAGCGAGAGATGATGGCGCAGAAGTGGGAGAGGTGGGAGACGGCACTATGGGTGTTGATGAGGGCGCTAGAGTTNGANTTGANNAANTGTYAGTCAAAGCGCATGAGTCGAAAAACGACAGGTAAGGAGACACGCACCCAGTACTCTCAACGTGTAGAGCCAACCCGTCGTCGTCTTGATCATCATCATCTTCTCTACGCTCTTGAAGCGCGTTGGCAGTATCGGTCTTGACGTACATTTCGACCATCCTCCTCTCCAACTCGGTCCATTTCTCGACATTCGCCACCTCTCTTCCGACTTCTTCCATCTGAGGCGTCGATGAGTCACTGGAAAGCGATTCGACAATTGTTAGCACAGTATTTTTCTAACGTTAACGAGAACCAGGCGAGTACGAAACTCGAGCTCTACCGCTCGAGAGGGAAAAGAGAGATAGTGAAAACGAAGGGGTACTCACGCACTAGCACCCGGATTAACCTCGTACATCAAGGTGAAACAACTCCTCACAGTCCTCCTCCTCGCCCTTCCTCGACTCTGCACCCAACTTGCCATGTTCTGAGGCGGGTCCCACCGTACGACATGGCCGCATGCCTGGATGTCGATCCCCTCTTCGGCCACGGAGGTCGAGATGAGGAGGGTGAGAAAGGAGAGCTTGAAGTGTGTGAGGGTGGTTGAGGTATCGTCTTTTTTGGATCGTTTGCGCGGAGCTGAGGAATCCGAGGAAGGGTCCGCGTCGTCGTTCGAGGGGTCCGGCGTTTCCGAGGTTGAGGCTTGATCAGGAGTCGATGAGTCGTCCGTTTCGGGAGAAGTCGACTGTGCGAGGTGAGGACTAGTAAAGGCGGGACTCCTTGTTATATCCATCATTGAGTGCCTRTAACTATTCTCACTGCTCCCTAACAACGTCCCGATCCTAAATTGATCCTTCGTCGCGGGGTGGTGGCGTAGGACCTCAGCCAGCGCTAAAACGGCGTCGCGGCGTTGGACGAAAATAATGCCGCTGTACTCCGCTACTTCGTCTCGGTCTTTTTCCTGGTCCGAACGACGCTTGGACGGCGAAGCAGTTGAACCTGATGACCTTGAGGATAACAAAGTTTCTACTTCCTCCTTCTCGTTTAACAAACACTCAATGAGGACTCTGACTTTGTCAGAGGTTTCGGTGACGATATCGTCTTCGTARTATGATACCGGTGAGAGAGTGATGCGATTCAAAATGGAGAGGAGGTATCGTTTTTCTTGAAAGCGCCAGGTCGTGGTGATGGGACCATATGGATTGTTATGATTCGGGCCTTTGGTGAAACAGACGAGAGGTCGTTAGTTTCGGTTAGGGTAAGGGGCGAGTGTGAGGGGAAATGAAGATCAATGAGTGAGCCATGGGACGGGGGCGATCCAAGGGGCGAGCACGAACGAGCAAGGGAGTGAAGTATTGGGGCAGAAAAAAGAATGAAAAGAGACGAACGAAATGGCTGGAGACGAGAACGAGAACGAATAAGGAGGGTCAAGAACGAACGAATAGGCAAACCAAACGGATGAGAACGAAAGCGCAGAAAGCTTAACTCACCAGCAGCCTTCTTCGCATGTTCAACGACGCTCCACACAAACCAGTCACAGGCCCACGGCCCAATAGAATATAAGATATCGTTCGCGGCTCTTTCGAGGTCCCTCAATCCCTTGTGGGTAAACGTGCTTTGCTTCGAGAGCGTTTTGGAGAGCTGGGTGTCAAGGCGGATGTATTCAGCGGTAAGAGCTGGTCCTGCGCATGTCGTAAGAGGGAGAGACGTTAGGGCTAGATGGAACAAAAGCAAAGACGGAAAGCTGAAACGCACCAGGAGAGGAAGGAGATGTCGGTGATACACCACACGCGGCACCGACCCTGGCCAAGTCCCTTCTCAACGTAATGACTTTTGGATCCTTCTCGATATCCAGGGTCTGTATGACCGCGCTTAGGCTTGCGAGATTCGTGCTGAACGGTGGATCGGAGTTGAGAGTTGAAACAGAGGCGGAGGAAGAGAAGTACGCGGCGTGCTTGAAGACGGGGCGGTGCACGTATTTGGCGAGTTCGGAGCGACTGTATTGGGGTGTGCAAATTTTGGCGTCTAGATTCGATTCGATGGTTCTGAACGAGGTGGCAGAGAGTGATCGTAAGTATCGAGGGTATGATTCTGGAAGGAGAAGCGAGGAAAGCAACGGACGAACGAAGAGAGTCGAGAAAAATGGGACTCGGAGAAGGAGGGGAGGTTCAGGGTCAAGGAGAGGGTTGGGAAAAGATCGTCTCGAAGAAAGAAGGTGGGAGATAAACCGAACGCAGCACGAACACTTACCGAAACGCCCTCTCGACATCCCCACTYCCATAGATGGGACTCGCGCTCAAGCCTAGAATTGCAGGCCGACAGATGACACGCGACACGTCTCCCTCAGTTGAACGGAGGGGTAAAGCGAAATAGAACTCTTTCATGATCAAGTTGCAGGGGTGTTTGTCGGTGGCATGATGAGCCTCGTCGAATATGAGCAGTCCRATTTGCTCGCCGAGACCGATGTAGCCGTGGCGAAGCGAGTCGAGGAGAACCTATAGCAGTCAGCACGCGTTATGGCAGGGCAGAAGGAAATCGAGCCGAGGATTGTGGCGTCGACGAGAGTCTTACTTGGGGAGTAGACACGATAACACGATGCGTATCGACGACGGCCTTCCACAAATCACGGTTCTTCCATTGGTCGGGGTGATGCGAGCCAGAAATGATGCCGACAGAGACCGGGAGGAAGGTTGACAGGACGGAGTGCTGCTGGATGCACAGGGCGACGGTGGGAGCGACGAACCAGCAGAGCTATACGGGCGATAGTGAGCAAAGTCAATCAGCTGAAGGAAAGGCCATACCTTGAACTTCTCCCTCTCGAGCTCGTGCTTGATCCTCAAAATTGCTATGTGAGTCTTACCGGAACCGGTGTCGAGCGCAATGATGATATTGCTCGCCAGGCTCATCTCGAGCATCTCCTGCTGGTACGCTCTGGTTACAATAGCCGCCCTCCTCGCATCTCTATTCGGGGTCGTAGAAGAGCTCGTTGGATTCGCAGAGGGGGCAGAGGCAGCGGTGGGGGTAGCTGCATCCTCCATGATTGACGACTGGCTTGACTGCGGGTTCAATCGTGGGTGATGGAGCTGGGTGCAGAACCGACCTCGCAGCCGTCCCCTTTATATACCTCATCGATAATCGGACCCGACAGCAAGGCGCAGTTCCGCAGCGAACGGGTCAATTCCGCAGTGGACGGGACAAACACGGACCGTGAGCGGACCGTCCCTCTGACCCGCGGTTAGCTCCCACGAGGCCGACCGCCCAACGACGACCACGACGACCACGACCAGCGCATGGCGCAGCCCGACGACGATGCCGAGTCCTACGAACTCAACCCACGACCCCGCCCCGCACCGCTAGACACCTCAAAATTCACTCAGGAGAGTCGGCCCCCAACCCCTCGCGATCTCTACGACCTCTTTCCCTCCCCCCATACCCAGATCGACGAAGACACCGTCCTGAACATCCGTCCAGCATGGAAAAGAAGTCTGCATCAACTGCTCGAGCAGCCTACGTCGTCGCAGGCCGCGTTTGTCGTCCACATGTTCACGACTGCGCTCATCGTCATTAGCGCTCTCATCACCGTGCTCGAGACCGTCCCGACCTTCCATTCAGTTTCGAATCGGGTGTGGTTTGGGGNTGGAGACGACGTTGGTTGCGCTGTTTACTGTCGAGTATATCTCGAGATGTATCGCGTGGAGTTTCTCGTGGTCGAGCCTTTTCAGGTGGTTGCTTTGTGAGTATTCGATTCTCTGTTGAGCGGCAGGGTGCTGAATGGACGGATCCTGTAGCGTTTTATGGGATCATAGACTTGCTCTCGGTCCTCCCGTACTACATAGAATTAATGCTTCGACAAGATACCGTGCGTCACGCCTACCCCTTCTTCGATTGCAACGACTCATCCCATCCCGCAGTCTGTTTTATTCAGATTCTCCATTCTGCGGATGTTCCGCCTCTTGCGCGTATTCAGACCGTTTAGATATAACCATACTATTTTGCTGTACGTCCGTTCACCCTCGTTCATGCCAATCGCAACGATCCGACAACACTTCCAGAACAATCGAGGTCATGTACCTCTCCGTCCGCCGCTCACAACATGCTCTGCTTGCCATCGGATTTTTCGTAATCATGATACTCACCGTATTCAGTACTTTGCTGTACGTCCTTTCTCTATCCCCTTGCCTTTTGTACTGACACAGTATTCATGTTCTGCAGATACTTTGCTGAACGTGGAACCTGGGACGAAGCGCTGGACACATTCATAAACGTGGATGGAGATCCAACTCAATTCGCTGTACGTCATCTTTCTTTGTTTTCCTCGCTCGTTGTTCACCTGACGCTGTATAGTCCATTCCTGGTGCCGCATGGTTCGTCATCGTCAGTGCGTATTGGTTCCTTCCTTTCACTTCTCTTGCTCTTCCTCGCTTTCCACCATCTCATCCCACCTCCTTTATGCTTCGGTCGTCACCCACCTCTAATCTCTCCCCGTTCTCTGTTCTACTTCTTGCTCTCCTCATCGTACTCACTCTCTGGCTCTCACAGCGATAACAACAGTAGGCTACGGTGAAATAACCCCCCNGATCCTTCCTCGGTCGACTCATAACCCTCCCGATTCTCATGTTTGGGTTACTGTTGATCACCCTCCCGAGTTTCGTGCTTGGACGGGAGTTCAGTCTGGTTTGGGAAAAGTTGAGCGCTGAACAGGTGAGTTTCTCTTGGTTTTCATTTGATCGCGGGTTGTGGTTTGCGTTGTTCGTCTTTTGTTCTTGCGACTTTCGTCCTTGTTGCTTGGACGTCTTCGATTCCCGTGTTCCGGCTTTGCAGTCGTGACTCGTTCGCGACTTTCGCTCTTCCACCAACCCGAATATTCTTGCCTTCCTTCTATCTTTGGGAACCATTTAATCGTTGAGGACGTGCTACTGACCATGTTCTCTCTTTGTTCCAGGGAAACCAAGCTTCGCCAGACACTTCGCGTACGGGTCTTACAATTCCCGGCGACGACCCCGAAGCTTCGTCGCTCCTGCCACATCCTCCGTCTTCCCAACTATACCCACCACCATCCTCTCGCCCGCGCGACCCTCATCTCGATCCAGCGTATATGGGCTGGTCAACATCCACGCAAACGCCTACGAGGGACCTCAGTAATCTCAAGTTGGCGCAGAACCAGACGGAGTTGAGTAAGCAGATATACGATTTGACGAGGATCGTCGAGGAGCAGGGGAGGTTGATAAGGAGGTTGGTTGAGGGTTCGGCGACGGCGCCAGCCGTGGAGAGCTTGGGAGGGGGAGGAGGAAGACTGAGAGGAGGGAGTGCGAGTGTGAGGGAGGGGAAGAAGGTGGATCGGGGGGAGTTGACCGGGTCACGAGTCTATGTGGACGAGCAGATCTAATTAAATGGATTTTATGCCGGAACTCCATGTGTTTGTATCCAAATAAAAAGACGTGGTATATACGACACCCGGGGGGAATGTATGAGTGAGCGTTTTCTAATTTCTTGGCAAGGTCGAAGTAAAGAGTGTTTGTTCTGCGTTGAATTGACACAGAACGAGCTCAAAGCCTGACCTACTCATTGCATGCACATGTCACGCAACCGCCGTAAGCCCCACTCGCTTGCTCTGCGGGACTGGTGGTCTCATTCGCCGCGTCATAACCCACCGAAAGCCTGCTCGAGTTCGTTCAATAGTGTGACGTTTGCATCAGACCTAAGAGATGAACATGGGAATTATCGCGTATACCTCTGTACGTATGTGTATCCAAGTCGCTCGGCCTGGTGTGAATACTCCAGTCTACGCCATAACACCTATCCAACCCTAAAACTCGACAGTTGAACCAATAGAAAAAGGGAGTATGACAATTCTCCTCCTACGGCATAACAGAATCTCATGGAACCTACACAAGCGCAGTCCTCTTGAGACTCTCGCGCAACAGAATGTCCTTGACTGGGAAAGATGAATCATGAGCAAAACAGATGTAGATAAAGAGGAATTGCGGCGGATTGGTGGATGATATTTCGTGGCTGGAGAAATGTATGAACGGTATTTCGTTGACAAGTACGAGCTGGCGGTGACAATAAAACAACGATGAATAACTAACTACTGATCCCAGGATTCGTAGCTCGTGATCTCCTCCCTGAACACTTTCCTCGACGTTCGCCGAGTTGGCGTTAGCATTTTGAAGAGGGGCAGGTTAGAAGCTTATCAATAATCATGGAGCGATGGGTCCTCGTCTACCGTCCAGTCGAACTGGAATTCTTCTTCCTGAAACGATGGCCCCCCACACTGGTCCTTGATGAAACTGATCCACAAGCGCAGCTTGGCTTTGTCGCGTTCGGTCTCTTTGAAGAAGCTAACAGGGCTAGTGCGAAGACTCTCGAGCTGTCGCTTGTTTTTGTAGGGGATGTGTCGAGTGGCGAAAAGGTAAGATGGTGTATCGGAATCGGGATCGCCTTTGCCTGAATTTCTGGAGATGAGTAGAGAGCCCTACGTGGAGTGGATGAACGTACATCGAACTTTGGGGGCCTTATTTCGCTGCTGGCGGGGTAATCTGGACCTCCACCTGTCATATACCCTTACAGTATTATCGCCGCAGGATGGGAGAATTTCTTGCATGCCAGGTGTCTTGGGAACGAGGCGGTGATGGAAGTTTTCGTGGTCAAGTGTATATCCGCAGATAATGGCGTCACCCATGGCAAAGGATGGAGATGAAAGGGGTCCACTGCTTGCTTTATGCGGCTGCTTGCTTTATGCGGTTTAAACCATCATGTGACCAGCTTGACGATCCACCGACCTTCGACGACGGCCATCTCTGGGTGCGACCAGGGTGGTGTACAAATATTTGGCCACCCCTTGGTCGCGCGGATGGCACAGACGCCCCTTCTCTCTTCTCTCAACGACAACGAGCGACGGGGATGCCACACGGCCGCCGACTTCGAGTACGCCAGCGACACCGGGGATAGGAAGGAAGAGGAGGAAGGGAAAACGGGCGGATGGGAAGGTGGAGGACGGCGAAGGTGGTGGACGAGTTCGGATGGTGCGAGTGCGATAGACGACGACGGCCCCCTCCTCGACGACGACAACGGACGACAACTATCCAACCGAAAGTCGGTGACCGTGAAGGCTGATGACGGCCATCGTCGAGCAGTGCTGGCGACTACGGACAACGGCGGACCACCACCATCGAGCGGCGGCAACAGGCATGGGACTGGCAGCTTTTTTNGCTGCCATCCTGTCCCTCCACCTCGCCTCTGCACCATCGAGGCGCTGAATACGCGGCCCATCTCGCCCCTTTGCCCGGTACCTCCCTTCCACCCCCTTCTGCTGCTGCCGATCGCTTCCACTAGGGCGGCTGATACCAATCGGCTGGTGCTTTTCGCGAGGCTTGAACCGCGAGGAGCTCGGATTGGGTACCGGTTGCGAGCTAGAGGTGGAGAAGGCAAGGGGGAGGAAACCACCGACCTTCGAAAGAGGTCGTCGCGTGCGAGTGAGGTGGGTGATTCCACCCACCGACCTTCAGGAAGGGTCGTCGTGCACGAGTGGGGTGGGTGATCCCAACCACCGACCGCCTTCGAAGGTCGTCGTGCACGACTGGGGTGGGTACTCGCAACCACCGACCTTCGACGAAGGTTAGAGTTGGTGTTTAGGGTCTCGGAGGCGGAGAAGATGTGAGTATTCAGTTATATCCCCTCCTGTTTTATTACGCTGATGTGCTTTTCCCCCCAGGCTCTCGCAGCTGAAATCCCACAAAAACACAATAGTCCACCGCGAACGCGACGTCGTCCATCGCGAACAAATTATCGCCCGTCGCGAACAAGAAATCACCTCGATGCTCGCCCGAAAAGACCAAGAGATTCTGCACCTCCAGCAAGTCGTCTCCCAGCTCCAATCCTCCTCCCCAGCCTCCTCGTTATCAATATCCAACCACTCTTAGCTGTCCCCAGAAGACCTTCAGCGTATACCGGCTGTTCAACGCCTCGTCGAGTCGTCAACTCAGGCCCAGCTCGAGCTCGCAGTGAAACACGCTGTGGCGAAGCGCGAGGAAGAACTACTCGTTATCAAGCGAGAAGAGGAAGTTGCCAACGCCATCTCGAAACGCGAGGAAGAGATTACGGAGGCTGTTAGACGCCGGGAACAGGAAGTCTGCGAAGCCTGCACTCGACGCGAAGAGGAGATGAAGCAGGAAGTCGAACATTGGGCTGCAAACCGCGAGCAAGAGCTCTGAGAACTCGTTGAGAAAGAGGTACTTGAGCGGGTCGAGGGAGCGCAGAGAGGAGGAGGAACAATTGGAGGCCGAGGAGAGGGAACGAGAGCAGCGAGAACGAGAGTTGAGGGAGCAGGAGTTGAGGGTCAGGAGAGAGGAAGGATGGTGCAAAAGGTGCGTTCCCTTGAAGAGGTCAAGAACACACTACCCCACCCGAGGAAGAATACGACTCACGAAACACCCGTCTCGACGATTACCACACGCCGTACACGATACAACAGCCATACGAACAGTGACGTTCAAGCGACACCCAAGCCCACCTCAGCGATACCTTCAACCTTCCCCTCATCCATCCCGTCTGCCTTCCCGCTCGAAACTCCCGCAGCAACACGTCCCTCCCTCATAGACGCCCCGCCCCCCTCGATCTTGCAGTCTGCAATGAAGGGTGTCGTGTTGACGGCTACAGGTGAAGTTCTCGCGACACCTACTCCTGCCAACGCAAACGCGCAGGTGGAGAAGAGCGTAAAGAGGCTGTTCGAAGAGTGCTCTCTCAAGGTCGGGCTGAACTTTGGCAAGATTTTCGAGAGGCGGGAATCGTCTTCGGCCTTGGGCAACACAAACGTGGCCGGGAATGGCGCTATTGATAGGAGTCCGAGCACGAGCAGTAGCAGCGGAGACGACGGAGAGGAGCCTCCCAGCCCTACGACACGGAAGGAGTTGGAGACGTCCGCTCGCGCCGCAGGACGATGACCACACCGTGACTTTGCCAATGGCACCTGCACCGTCGATACGTGACGCCGGGAGTGCGAGTGCGAGTTCGAGTACCGCCCCACCTCCGCCAACGAGAATCAGGAGACCGAGTATGCGGGGGCATCGGAGGGGGTCGAGCATACCTCCGTCGGACGAGGCGTCTGCAGCCGTAGGGCTGATCTCGCCTTCGGCGAGCAAGGACGGTGGGTCCGGGATGACGAAGCAGCAGCAACAGTTGAATCCCCCTCAGCCGTTGCGACACCCCCCACCTTTCCGGTATCACAAGGAGCGTCAGCGTCCCTGTACTCCCTACTGCCCAACAACCTCCAGCSCCCGAATACGACTTTAGCGATCAGGAAAATTTACCGTCTCCGTTTTTGAAAAAGGCGGATCGGTATGCGTCGACTTCGAATTCGGGAGAGAGGACGAGTTCAGTAGCGCTATTTGGTGCTGGTGGAGGGTCTTCGTCGTCGTCGTCGTTGGCTACCAATTCCTCGTCAACCGTCTCCTCAGCGGCCTCTTCGTTATCTATGGCGTCCGCCACTACGGCTTCCTCTTCGTCGTCATCCTCGTCGTCGGGTTCGAGCTCAAGCGGGAGTGGGAAGGAGCGCGAATCCACATCCAGTTCGGCCACCGCTAGCACCAACGGTACAGTGAAGATGAAGAAAAGAGCAAGCACGACGGGAGGGAACCTCCTTAGGGCCGTGGCTGCTGCGAACAGCGTCCAGAGAGCGAGGAAGGGGAGTGTTGGTGCGAGCCCACTTGTAAGCGCGGGCTTGTATCCCGACTCGGCGTCGATCAACGGGAGCTTGAAGAAAGTGAGTGGTGGGAGTGGGGCGAGGTGATTTACTTACATATGCGATCTTTCTTTCGTTTCTCGCTTCCGTTTCTCTTTGTTGGTTATGACAACTATTATTTATTGTGACGCTCTTTGGTTTCGGACATTTCCTTTGTTTTCCTCATGACACTGCTTTCTTAATTAGCTTTCGAAGTCGCTCTTCTGTTTTCCTTGTCGACGCTTTCGAGAAATTTATCCTTTTTTTTACACTCTGGTTTCCTACAAAGTTTCTTCTCATTTGGTTTGGGTTTGTTGTTTGGCGTTTCTGCAAATCCCCCCNGCTTTCCCCCCTCGCTCCATCGTCCCTCTTGTTTCTTTCTCGCGTCGTCCTCGCTCTCCCGCGACACCCTTGAACATCTTATGCTCACTCACGACGCAAAACGACAACTAGACGAGGCGGCTCAGCTACGAAAGAACAGATCAACTCAGTGGAGCAGCGAGCGACGACCTGAGACCATTTCCGCCACCCAATGTACGAACCCACGATGAAGAGATACGCCCCTATGTGTTGTGGTTTTAGTGTATTCCGAGGATATGACTTACGATTTCTGATATACTCATTTCTGTATACCATTTGCAATTTCATTCTCTTTCCTTGTGTTTTACGAGTGAGGATTGGAGCATATCACGTTGGCATTTCACTTCAAAAGTCACGTCACCAGGCCAAGATGATATGTCGTTCAAGGGGTTATGGTAGCACGGAAATCCGGTGGTTGTCATTCTCAACTCGGTTCCTTCGAGGAAGCCGCCAGGGCTAGTGCAAAGAATCTCGAACTGTCGCTTCGCCGTATACCTTGTACGTTCTTTGTACTCCTCCCTCTCTTCCGTTTGTCCGCATTGGCTGACGGTAGCTCGGTACGCACAATAGGAATGATATTGGGATTATCTATGAACAAAAGAACCGAATACCTGCAGACCTGTAGGTATTGGAGTAGGGTTTAGGTCCTTTACGTCTTCCCAAGTTATCTCGGTTTAGTTAGGTCGGGTTTCTTGGCTAGGGTTGGAATATTTTARSCGCGACASAAAACACACGGGCTAGCCCGTACGTTTTTCTCTTTTCAGCTACTCATTTTCCTGTTTGAGAAACTCCCTCGAAAACACACGGGCTAACCCGTACGTTTTCACCCCTACTCAAAACACACGGGCTAGCCCGTACATTTTCTCTTTTTGGCGACTCGTATTCCCGTGCTGGACGCTCATTCGAAAAAAACACGGGCTAACCCGTATGTTTGGCCGCGTATTCGAAACACACGGGCTAGCCCGTGCGTTTTCCCTTTCTCACAGGCGTTCTCACCGGCCAAGACGTATGTCGAAGGTTGACTGTTGGGCCAACGTGTGTACTTGCGGGGCCTAGAGACGTTAGTGTTAAGGTTGTACAACAGATGACTAGAAAGCATCTACTTTAGAACGGTACTGCGCTTAGGGTTCGTACCTTGCGTGCGCATATACTCGGCGATTCGCGCATATAGCAAGCATATATTCAGCTAAGAGGTTGAGGGTCAGTGATTTTATACACAGCGGTGTTATAGTACGGTTCGGCAAGATACAGCGTCCAAAAATACACGAAAGATACAGAGCTGAAGATACAGAGAAAGTAACGATGAAGAAAGTGATCCATAAGCGTTAGAGAAGGAAGGAGCACGACAACGATATGTAAAAAGACAGTAGAATACAAGATATATATACAGATTTAAAGAAAAAGCGTCAAGCGAGGGACTCATCGATAGCATTTTTACACAGTAGTCCAAAGTTTGCCTGGAACCTCCTCAGCGGCTCCGCTGCCTTCGATACCCCCCACCAATTCTTCACCCTCTTCGCTTCGGGGAAACTGTCGCTACTGGCCAACAACTCGGCGCGTTTTCGATAGAAGAATTCGTTGTTGTCATCCCAGAACCAAGGATAGGCGTTGAGATTCTTCGACTCTAGAACAGTCCACCTTGGCCACCATCCCCAAACCTCATAATTATTGCGAAAGCGAGGCTCGTCGGACCCTAAGAGAACATGTTAGAGGAGTATTGAGGGAAGGAAACAAAGGAGAGTAACTTACTCGGCGCAGCAATCAAATGCGTGCCTAGGAGACAGTCCTTTTCGGTAGGTAGGAGGACGTCGTCGCAGAGCCAATTTCCGCTGGGCAGTTGGACGATTGCATTCCACGAAGAAAAGAGAACCGTCGGCGAGGGGTCTTGTTGAACCAATCTCTCGCACTCGCGTTCACTACCGATGACTTCAGCCGCGAGCCTGGACATAAGTCCGCCCATTAGCAGTGCTGCACGACGACGATGACCAACGAGGAGGAACTTCCGAATGCGAACGTAGTCCTGGTACACGCCAGCGTCTGACTTTGTCCCTTTTCGGTAAACAGCAGGGAGGATGGGGACAACGTAGTCGTTGGATGACTTCGATGGCTGCTCTGGCGACTCGTAGCAGGCGTTAAAACGAATGCCGTGACGATAGAGGGCGAGGACAATCGTTTCGTAGTCGGAGTCTTCCAGCCGACAGACAAAGACTGCTGCTTCCGGTGTGTAGACAACGATGCGAGGAGGTGGGCTGCGGAGAGTTGTTGGTGAGATAACATAGACGCCATCAACAACAGTCACCAGTTTAGAGATTGAGCGGCGGAGAGTGGGACACAACGGAGCCAAGTCGCAGGAGCGGAGCTCATCTAGGCGAGGAAGTTCGGATTCGTGCTGGCATCGTTGGAAGACGGCGCCGAGGAGGCGGTTTATTGGCTTGTCTTCCAAGGTCTCTGGTTGTTTGTGACCACCGAAAGCACGGTAGAAGAGTTTGTTCGCAAAGTTTTCGAGAGGAGGGCAGATTTCCTCGAAGTTGGGGTCGTCGAACCTCAAGCCGAACAACGACACGACCATTTTAGGCATCCTACCCGGAAGCTCCGCGGGGTGTTCCCATCCGAAGAAAAGGTCGTCTTCCGGGGGTGGGGAGAGAGGTGAATCGTCGATGGCGACTTCTGGAAGTACGTACGCTGAAGGTTTCTCTGTCGCGGGCGGTGGAAGTTCAGAAGCAGGTGGGGACGGGTCCTTAGTGGGCTGGCCAAAGCTCTCGAGAGGTTGCAAGAAGAGCTCGTCTTCTTCCCATCTTTCCTGGTCTTCCTCTGTCCAGTCGCCGAACTCGCTGCAGAGGTCCCATTCATCGTACACGCTGTCGTAGCGTCTCTGGTTGGTGCCGTAGTTTTCCATGACCTCGTCGACTTCCCGTTTGTTGACCTTTTTCCGCTCTCGAACACCGTTGTTGTTCTCTTCCCAAATATAATACGTCGATTTCTTGCCGTAGCTTTTGAACGCATTCTGTTCCCTACTTTCTCGGCTTTGACGCTGAGCATCGGTCTCCCTCTCCAGGTATTTCTCTCTTGCTTCCGCACGGCGTCTCAGATGTACTTGCCATGGCTTGAGTGGAGGTGCCGTTGTAGAGNATGATGCATCGTTGGTCGCCGAGGAGAGGTTAGGGTTGGAGAGGGACAAGAAGTGCTGATGGGTCGTCGACGACGAGGGTTGGAGTATATCAAAGTTCGAAGACGAGGCATCGGGGTAAGAGGAGACCTGGAAAGTGTTGTCGTCCGACGAAGAGGGGTTGTAAGAATTGAACCGATGATGAGTGGTGGACGACGACGAGGGCGCGGAGGTGTTAGGCATCTGTGCCGGACGAGGGGCTTTGGAACTGGGTTGTATCATCCGAGCACGGGTCATTTCAAAGGTTTGTACTAGTCCGGCGCTGGGTTGGAATTTTCGCAGAGAAGGATGCTCGAATAGCGCCTTCGTTTGAGAGCTCCAGGGGATCCAGACAGGGATGTCGTTGAAGAGGAAGCGGTTGAGTTGACGAGCAGTTTGTTCGGGATCTGGCGAGTACCCGACGACGTTAAAGAAACAACCGGCTCGAGGAACGTTGGGGGATATGGCGGCGATTGTGGAATGAATGAATGCGTGGAGGAAGCTTTTGTCGACGCCGTTGCTGAGAAGCCACTGCCAAACTTTGTTGTTTTCGCGGTCGACGTCGGTGAAGAGATTGTACTCGGCCAGAAGCCAAGTTGCAGACGCGAAAAGCATTGTGAACCAGTCTCTCGACCTGCGAGCTTGAACGGAGGCAGCGTTCCACGTTTTGTAGCTTTTGTGATAACCCAGTTCCGCAGGATCACGAACGAGGCGCTGGTGAGGTGGTTTGTACGCGAAAAGCCAACGGATTAACCAGTTGATGTGACGTCGTAGCTCGTCCCACCTCTCGATGGTGGCTTCGGGGAGTGACCAAAAACCTTGCTCATTCTTAGAAAAATGCTCCTCCTTGTCCAGCGATACATAAAGCGGGGCGGAGACCCAGTCGTGGAAGTAAGTGTGAATGGGAACGTAGGGGAGGAAACGATAGTGACGGTGGTACCATTTAGGTTCTTGGTAAAACCGAACTCTCATCGTATCGTTGTTGAAGATGTTGTCGGGCTCATCCTTGGGCCAGTCTTTAGGCCGTTTAACGCGACGAGTGGAGTTTGGCGAATAGAAGATTTCTCCGTCGAGGTAGTATAGTGATCCGACTTGAGTTTTTACGAGGGCTGCCATCTCTTGCTCGGTGAGCGTCTCGACCGCCAAAGGAAGACGGCTGCATAGACAGTTAACTGTGTTCATTTCTCAGTGTCTATCTACTCACAACTCCTCCAGATTCGCAGGAGCGGCCTCTGAGGTTTTCGGAGCCATTGCGATCGTCGGGTGTTGATCGAGGCAGAATTCGAAGATCTGTCAACGTGCATGAGATGGCACGAGTTGACGATCATCTGCTATAGAGCATACCTGGAGTCAAAGCTCCGCGTTCCAAGTCTCGGTTCAAAGTTGTATGGGTCACCCGAATACTCAGGAAACCACTCAACTCGAACACGGATAAGGGAACCGTGGCAGAGTGAGTACCAACGAGAAATGGGGAGTAGAGTCGACGAGAGATGATACGCGCGGTAGAGACCCGATTCGACGCGTTTCCCGAATACTCAGGAAGCGATGGTCGATGTAGGTTGAAGGTACAAGTTGGCCGCCAGCGTCACCAGTTCTCCATTCGGAGAATGCCGATCAAGGCACAGCCAACGAGTCACCGGTTCTCCATTCGGGGAATGCCGATCAAGGCACAGCCATCGATCGATTGCTGACTTGGCTAGGGTTAGCGGACCGGCAACCCTCAACCTGACCACCACCTCAGTACCGTAAGGTGCTGTCCCTCCTCGCTGCACACTAGTCCACTGGAGCAACATCAAGACTTCAAGAACGCAACACAATTGCGATTTCTAGGCGATGACTGGCCAGGGGGAAGGCTACTTGTTGGTCGACTGAGTATTCGGTCGTACCCAAAGGATCGGGATGGCTGGGAAGGAGAA
>JANBPK010001124.1:0-31990 GCA_027579435.1 Candolleomyces eurysporus
AGCCCGGGGACCCGATTTTTGAGCCTTGGCCCTGGAGACTCCTCGTTCCCGCATCCTTACGGTGAGTTGCGTGCTCCTCGTGGACTCAGAGCGGTGCTCGCTAACTCGGACTGGTGTTGTAGGTCGCAGATCATTGACAGCCTCTCCCATCGCAGTTGCCGCGTAATCGCGACAGAATTCTTCCACCCGGTGAGCCCATCTGCAGAAGCTGCTTGTCATCGCGGGTCTTGCGCATTTATTGTTATCTAGACTGGGGCCAGCCCCCGAAGGTCCTAGTCCTCAATCAGCCGAGGGAGCCGGAGCAATCCTGACGCATTCGGACTCATTGGTCCTAGCGCATTGTGACGTCGTGAGGGACGACGACTCGAGCTATGGCTACGGGAGTTAGACTGGCCATCAGCCAATGGTTACAACGTGCGTGGTGTCTTCTCATCCCGCTTTGTTGCATTGCCTCACTTCTTCTCCGACCAGCACCTGGCCACCGGTCTGGAAGTCTGGTATGTCTGTGGCATGGCATTGTGTTTATATGGACTGATTGGCCCGCAGGCCCGGCCTTATCGAGTGGCCAGTGGGATAGGCCCAGGATGCCACTTTCGGTGTGCGTGCTCCACGCGAGTGGTGATCGCGCCGAAAGGGATGGCACCAGTGCTTCGCGCTGTGATCACAGCCTTTTAGCTTTTTCGGTGCGTCGATGCAGTGGGCGCCAACGGAAGAGACACTGAGGATGCCGTAGCGTACTGAGCTGAGTGAGAGGACGCCGTAAGAGACCTGAGAGCGCACCGAGAAAAACGCATGACCTGGGGATCGAACTGAGGGCCCGCCGAGAGTGCCGTGTCTGCATTGTTTACGTACCAAACAGCACCGTTTTTGATCTTGCCCGTGTTGTTTTTCGCCGGGCCGAACACTTTTCGGCCAAAATCCGAACGCATTGACCAGCGCGGACGACGATTCCAACGTTGACGACGAATTCCCTCGCCCCTCACTAATTTATTGGCCTATTCTCTCTCTGCTTGTCGTCTCTGCATCTCCATGACATGCCCCGCACGCACATTCCGGGCGCCTCGACCCTCAGAAATCGCAACCGGATTACAAACAAAACACGCCTCAAGATCGTCCGTGGCAATGTCGAGGGCGAAGACCTCCTTATCCCGGACGAGGACGAGGAGAAACATCGCCTCACAAATCTCGTCGCCGGCGTCGACGCTGAGGACGCCAATGTGAGTCCCCTCCCCTGCCCAATGGGCTGCCACGTCACACATCGATAGTGGCAGTGCCTTCCGTGGAATGGCTTACTCATCATGACTCGATTCCTTTTTCCCACGCACTGCAGGAACACCATCTGCAAGAAGTCTTGTCGGCGGCTCACCGGGCCACCAAGAAGGCTGAGGAGAAGGCTGCCGCTGCCTTTATCCCGACGCCGGACTCGACGGGCCAGGTCGACAACTGGGAGGAGCTCTATCCTGCCGGCGTGTGGAAGGATCCTGCCACCTTCAACTGCACGTCCACCACCGTCGAGGAGTCTGTGCGCGATGGGCTCGCCAATGGCTTCTCGTACTTTATGGACGAGCGCGACAAGGAGTGGCTCGATCGGAACAACGAGGAGGCGCGAGGCGAGGGGACGAGTGCCCAGGGCGCCATCTCTGCTGCCTCGGGGACGCGCACTTCTGCTCGCAGTGCCAAGGCGAAGGGCAAGGAGCCTGATCTCAACCAGCCGGTCGTGATTTCGGAAGACGAGTTTGAGCTGGTGATGGGTCTTTTTGAGAAGGTGACCCATGAGAAGACTGAGTTCCTGCACCATGTATGTCCGGTGTTTGATTCGATGAGGGTCGTTTTGCTAAATAATTTATGCAGAGCCTAGAAACTGGGATGCCGTTCCCCGCCTTTTCCGAATATCAAGACGTTTTCTCATCACCACTTGCCCCCGCGACGTTTGCGACCTTTTCTGTGCCGACATGGATACCTCAACCCCAACAATTTTTGCGCATCGCACGGACGGTGTATCCTTATTGGAAGGAACGCCGTATCGAGCGCGCAGGACACCGAATAATACCGACTCTAAACGTACGTTTGCTCCTCTCCTCTMYATCTCNNCCTCTCACTGATCGCTGTTACAGTTCGACGAATCCGACACTCTCAACGAATCCTACATCTGTTTCCGACGACGCGAGATCAAAGCCGTTCGCAAGACCCGACAAGCACAGGTAACATCCTCGGACAAGCTTGCACGACTGCAAGCCGAGTTTGCGTACCCACTGGAGCTGGCGAAGCATGTTCTGCAGCGGGAAACCATCAAGAAAGAGCAAGCGCAGCAGGCCCAGCAGGTCTGGGAACGACGGATGGCCTTGGCCGATCTCAAGCGAAAGTTCCCAGCGTTTGCGGACAAGACGGACGAAGACCTGTTGGTGGACAAGGAGAGGCCTGTCAAGAAACCAGAGCCATCGTGCGTATTGCTTTCTTGCTGTGTGTTTGGTTTCTGACATGCCTGTAGACGTTTGCCGGTCAGGATTCCGCCGAACAGCGCCCTGCTGCAGCCGTTGCGTCCAGATCCTGTTATCAAGCCTCGCGAACGGATCGCTCAGGTCAAGGACAAGACGGATGGGTATCTCGCTCGGAGGAAGGAAGAGGACAAGATTTGGGAAGACGTTGTCGACGTGAGTGTCTGCTGTTCGGCGTGTATCCTGATGTACGGAGAACTGATGCTTTTCGTAGAATCCGTACCAAACTCCCTATACGCCCTTTGCATCCCGTCTCTTCAAATTCATTCCCCCACCCTCTGCACCCTCATGGCCCACTGATGGGTCCGACAAGACGGCTGAGAGCGACGACGAGCGGCCCTCTTCCAGTCGAGCTATCCGTCTGCGGTACTCTCGTAACGGCCGCCTCTTCGTCGACCGCCGAGATTTTGGTCGTCGGCAGCCAATACGCAAGCTTCCGAGGTCGTCCTTGTTCGGTGACGACGAGGACAACAAGATGGATGTTGACGAAGAAGATCCAGAGGAAGTGGAACGTATGAAGCGACAGGAAGAACGATGGCGTTTCGACCTGGACGATGCCCCACCCTCACCCACCGCCGATGAATCACTCAGGACCCTTGTAGACGAGTACGATCCCAAGTACGTTCTCTTTACTCGTTTCGTCAGGTTGTTCAGCTTCTCATTGTTTTTTCTTTAGGTACCTGCGGCATTCCATGATGGCTTTGACCGATATGGACCACCAAATGCTCACGACAGATCAAACTCTGTACCTCCCAACAGCAGAAGGACGGCAGTTGACTGTTGTACCATGGCGTATCGGTTATGGCCAGCCTATGGTTCGCAATCCCCATTTCCGACAACCACCTGGGATGCTCGCTACACCACCCGGCGGCGCCCCTGCCAATGGAGCTGCGGGCCAAGGTACCGTCCCTGTTGGAACCCCCGTCGCTCTGCAGCACCTCAAGAAGATGCCTCCCCCTACCGCGATACCGCAAATGCGCATCTCATCGAATGGTGGGATGCGGCCTCCTGGTGTTCCTGCATCGGCGCTTCCGAACGGTGCTGCTCCGCAACAGTCTCCTCCTCAACCCCTTTCCCTCCCCGCTGCGCAACATGCCCCTGTGAAYGGTGTGAATGGAACTGGACGTGCTGCGATCGCCATGCCTCATGTCGAGATGGTGAAACCTGTCGTAGAGGCACCCGCTGCCAATGGGACTCCTCCTGTTCCCAGCCCTGCGTCTACCGAAACCACGACGACGACGCCAGTGAATCAAGAAGCCGTTGTCGCCGCTGTTCCCAATGGTGTTCCCCGCTCGACCCAAGTCGCAAAACCAAGTTCCTATGGCCATCGCCAACGGGTTCCCTGTCAATCCCGCCACCGCTGCCGCTGCCGCTTTTGTTACCGGCAATTACCAGCTACCAAACGGTCAGGGTATAGCGCATAATATGTCGCCGCAGAAGATGCAGGATCTCAAGTCGTTCATTACAAGTATGGGACCTCAACAGCTGGCCGCGTTTCAGGCGGCTCAGGCCCAGACGAACAGGGCAGCTTTTGCGCAGACGTATATGAATGTCAGCCATGCGAACGGGAACGGACAGAGTCTTCAGATCCCCGCAGGTGTGAACATGAAGCTCCCTAATGCGGTGCGGCAACTTCAGTGGCCGGTTGGGACTGGGATGCAGCGACCACCGTCTGCGATGAACGGTGTCGATGGGGTTGGGGTTAATGGCATGAATGGAGTGGCTTCGCCGAGTCCACAGCATATGATTCCTGTGCGGTCTCCTTCGACGAATGGGATCCGACCTGGGATGAGGGTAGCGTCGAACGGACTGCAGATGTCGCCTCTTCTTCAACATTCGCCTTCACCCATGCCTAATATTTCGCAGTCGCAGTCTCCGCCGAGACATCCGCTTACACCTACGGTGCCCATGGCGTCGCCGCCGATTCAGCATCAGCCTCCGGTTGGTAGCACGCAGAATGGGTACTGATTTGGACGATATCATCGATTCTTTTCTTCCTACTCTTTTTTTGKCGCGTTCTGCGCTTTGTCTATCTCCGCCACTAGTGACTAGTCGTACTACCTATTATCTCTGATCAACCCAACTCTTCTTTTTCTCGTGTTTCCTGTTTTCTCTCTTTTTATTCTTTTTGACATCTGTAGTAGTTTTACGTTTCGAGTCTTCTTTTCCTCCTCCCTCTATATTCTTCTCTCTTTTTTTTGTATGCTCTTGTATCAAATATAGTTAGTCTTTTTTTTTTCGCCTGTTCGAATTATATTGGTGTTTTTTTCTTCTGAACGTCTTTGAGTCCTCTGCGCGTCCGTCCGTCGGGGTTTACTCCCCGTCTGTGCCAGATTCTTTCCTTCGACTTTAGCATGCGATATCTGGCTACGTACGATTGNTTTTTTTTTGAGCTGGTTAGAGTCTGTGTTTGTGATCTATCTTTTGTTTAACGTGTTCGCCTCTTTCGTCTCCTTCCTTCCTTCCTAGGACCTCCCATGGTCTGGTCCGTCCCGTTTATGACATATGCACCCCATACCCGTCCTTCCCTGGAGTTTATGCGTCCGATCGTCTCGGTAAAAGTTGATTAATAGTAGTTGATATCGTCTTTGTCATGTTTTACTCATAGAGTCTCTTTGTCCCTCTCCGTTTTTTTCCTCTTTTTTCTGTTTCGATGATGAGTAGTAGTATAGTATACTAGTATGGCAATATCCTGATGCAATGGTTATACCCTTTCCTTTGGTTTCAACGTTTAGTCTCTCTTTTTTTCTGGAGAACAGATTTGGTGAGTGTTTAGTCTCCCGTAGCCAGACTGGCGTCGACGATTCCTGCGTGTCGTTGCGATTGGTGAGAAGGCATTCGCCGGTATTACTAGAAATTCGGGGTTTGAGCAGTTGGATTCTGGCTCGAGGTATTGCTGGTTTGGTATGGTTACGTTTGCCGCAAGGCTGAGGAAGTTTCCTAGCTAAAGGGTCGACTTCTTCTTCACCACCGACGACCAGCGCTACCTCGTCTCTCATACATCTCATGATTCAAATCGTTACCACCCTCCTCCGATTTTGAGGCTTACGTACGGTGGAGCCCAAGGAACACTGATCGCTGCAGCGATCACTAGTTCACTTATTCCAGTTGCATAGTCAACGCTAACCTTAGGAGGCCTTTCTCTCTTGCCACGCCATGGAGCCTCAGGCTGTGGACTTGGCTTTTCACAGTTTTTCATTTTATGCCCAGCAATTGCCTCAAGATGTTGGCCGCAGGATATTCGAGATGGCTGCGGAGGCTGGGGACGGCCCAGCCTGTGCTCTTGTGTCAAAGCAAACACGGGCGTGGTGGGCGGCTCTCGTTGCTATACTCCAGTATAGGCTACTCAAATACCCTCCGCTCATGTATTAGGGTAGAATCAATCATTTACAGCAGGATCATCCTTTCCAACGCAAAGACCTTGGGGCTGCTTCACCGCACGGTTCTCGATACAACTTCCAGCAAAACTGCGGAGCACCTCGCCTCCCGCGTCAAGACTTTGATCTTCAACTTTCATGGGTCTATAGGGTGTGGAGAGCAATCGACTTTCACTCTGCTGAAGTACTGCCAGGGTGTTGAAGTTCTCGCGTTGTGGGGTGACAGTTCGCACCTGAAAGCGTGTGTCGGCCTCGCACCGAAACGGCTCTCTATCGACTTGCAGCACGTTCCAGAGGACCGGTTCTTCGCCCATCCGATTTTCAAACACCTCACGCACCTGGAGCTCGTCAGGGTGTACCATGAGTGTTGGCTCTCGTCGAAATGGGAGACTTTATCCCATTTGAAGCGGCTTACGCATATTTCCATGCATGTGGATTTTTACCAGCAGGGTCAGTTGGTGAAGCTCGTGAAGCAGGCCGCGGCCAGTTGCCGTTACGCCCTACGCGTTATTATCGTCTGGATTCACCATTCGTTTCCCCAGTGGGAGGAATTATCGGATATCATGGTGATACACAGCGGGGACGTGGATTTGCGAGCTGTCGTTGCATATAGGGGGCCTGTCAAAGAAAGCGAACGGTTCGTGGAGTATGGGATGATTACGCGAGACGATAATCATAGGGTTTGTGAATGGAGTGGACAGTCGATGGGGAGAGATTTTTGGACGGAGGCTGAAGAACAAATTGAGGAACGGAGGCGCAGCTGGTGACCGTCGTGGAATTCTAAGGTATGAGATTGGTTTATATGAAAGATGGAAAAAGTCTGATCTCATTTATTTCTCTTATCAACTCACGAATATAGTGGAAGACACGTTCGTTCCCGAGAGAACTGTCTTTCGGTTCTCGATGCACACCTAGTTTGAATTGGAGCTCGGTAACATATGTATACATTGGCGCTATTGTATCCCATCTTATTCAACATACCCAGCCATAATCAAGGTTACGACAGACGGTCCTAAATTTGTCCAATCGTTCTTGCGCTAGGGGCATCCCTCGATCAAGGGAAACAGCCCCGAAAGACCATAACCAAAGTTTACTTAGACCTGGGAGAATCCTGCAAAATGCTATCACCTCTTTATCCATGGCCCCTTGCTGTATCTCGTCTACCGTTACAGGTAGATGTAACTCGAGGCAGAATCCGTACCAAGGACCAGAATTGGAAGAATAAAAGCGTTGCTGAGCTTGCGATACATTACCCTCTCCGCCATCGAGTTGATTTTGATGGCCCAATATGCCCTCCAACTCCTTGGCTCTATGAAAAAAGCGGTCGAAGCGCAACTTGACACGAATATTGGAGTTTTGGACTTCTGTACCTGAAATCGTCTCCAAAATTGCGTTGTGAAATCGCTCAACGTCCTTGATGAACGCTGTGACTGCCGACCGGGTGGATGAGGTCCACATGTACCTCATGACTAAATTGCTCGCGTTGATGCCTGCTCCAATGCCACGGCACGAAGCTAGGTAGGAACATAGAATAGGTGAAGATGAAGCGAGTGTGCGAAGGTGTGGAAGGCGTGCGAGGGCTTGCAAGCTTTGAGCATCGAGATCGGTGCCTGCAAACGAACGATCCGGCTCCATCCTTAGGTCCCTCAATTCCTTGAACCGGCCTAACCAGGACACAACATCCTTCAAGAGACACAGCTTTACACCATCGAGATGTACGGTGGTGACATCGGGAACGGCCTCCGCTAAACGATCGAGGATGAGCTTGGACTCGAGCGGATCGTTCGGGAGGTCTTTAAAGCAAAGGGTCAGGAAGGTGACGGGAGAAGCTTTGAGGAGGGTGAAAGTCCATTCCGAGAAAGGCGGTCGGAAGAGGCTGGTGGAGTATGCGCAAAATGCTGCGAGTTTGGTGACTTGACAGAGCTTCGGGGACGGTGTGAGGGATATCCAGGGAGCCGAGATGGAAAACCGACTCGATTTCCGACAGTAGTTGCTTTCTTCTGAGTACGGGGGCGATGCGTCCGAGGCCGCTCTGGTGTGCCGAGAGGCAAGGTAGCCTCTGGCACTTCCCCAGATGGATGACCTCTCAGCTGCTGACGCTCTGGCTGTTTCTGCGGCTGTGATAGCGGGGGTTTTCTTCAACTTGTACTTCGATGTGAAGGCGTTACAACCACCGAGTTGCAACTGGGTACAACCTTTGGCGATGGTAGTGTCCAAGAAGGCTTCCACACATCTGCATGTATTGGCCAGCATTTTGTCGCTGATGGGCTGTTCCGCGTAGGCTTCTGATGGCCAATGCACATAAACCGTGTGGAGCGATGTCATTCTATCAACGAGCCTTTGCATTTTGTGGAAGGACCTGAGCGCTGAATGCAGCGAGGCCACGCCTTTCAGGTTAAAGATGACATATCTCAGGCTCTTGATATGAACCGACAGGAGGAGTGCCGAAAGGCTATCCAAGTCGTTCGGATTATCTGCCAACTGAAGGGTGGCGGATTGTTGTGCGTTCCAGATTTCATGTTGATCCAAGACTGACTGTACGGCGATACGATTGAACGACCGGGAAACCTGTGCACAATTTCGGAGATTGGGGGGAGGTAAGAAGCCTAAGATATGCATTGCTAGTTCGTCTGTGCCCCAAAGGTCTTGTGGAATCGACATCGCTGTGGATCGAACGTTTGGTTAATCGACTTGGATGGTACGACAATGAGCAGACTCACTCGAGATTGCGATCGCTGTTGGTGTGAGAGACCATTGCGAACATGTGGTACTGTAACCGTAGATGACCTGATTAGTTCTGTGACACTGCAACGTCACGGTGAGCTATTTTTACAATCGTTCGTATGTCGGTTGCGTTTTTCAACGAGAGGAGCTGTGACAGCCTTGACAGCTGTCATACCGCCAAATTGGTTGATGACATTACTAACTATTGCATATGTCATATCATTCTGCTCGAGAAAAAAAACGCAACTGACAAAAGATATGCAGACGACTGTTAAAAGGTTTGGCGCTCCATCATAACGAGCGCTCACTGAGCTCGCACCGCCACTCAACGCTCCAATGTCAGCAGATCAACATGTCCACGCCTTATGTGGCGTTCAACAAGCCAAGTCTTGCGATCCATCATATCTGCTTCAACCCCCATCGTGCGTTCTTCCACCTTTTGGTTTTCTGAACTACCCGAGGACATCGGTCGAGTCGTTTGCGAATTCGTCGTAGATGCTGACCAGAGCCCGTTTACGCACTGGTATTTAAGAAGGTATAGACACGGGAAGTTCAGCTTCTTTCACTTTCTCATACTAGAGGAGTTAGCTGGAAAACAAACAGCGGAGAACCCATCAGTTATCGCAGGATTCTACTGGTGCATCAAGTGAAGAAGGCGTCATTCGCTCGTAACGATCCAGGTTCGAGCAAATCGCAGGAGTTCTTCGCCACTCATGTCAAAGTCGTCGTTCTCATGGAATCCAGCCCAGAGAATTTAGAATACGGCATCATGGCATCTTTCGTCAAGACCTGTTGTGGGCTGAAAAGGCTCAAGGTATGGTGTTGGACCCTAATGCTGAGAGAAGACATGCAGGAACCCGTTACATTGCCTTGTATGACACCTATTCGTCTCTCTAATTGGGCGCATGTTCCCGCCGAAAGGCGAATATTACTTCCGTCACCCTATATTCCGAAATGTAACTCATTTGGACGCTGTCTGGGAGGAAAAGGACGATTGGAGTTAGGATACTGTGTCGCGGCTTGAGCACCTCGACTCACCCAACTTTGTTCAGACCGTCATTCCAGCCCGTCCGGCCTGTTTGCGTGTCCTCATCCTATGGGCTGGGTCAATTCCCTATTTCTACGCAAAAGATCTCGTATATTGGTTCTCCAAGACTGTTCGAGGACATCAAAGCCATCTGTCGAGGCGACGTTGACCCTCGGGTTACACTTGACGGAACATCCCGTGATGCCCAATTCCCCCAATGTCTTCAACAATTGTGCGGGAGTAGTATCAACCGACGACTGCCGGCTTCAAGCTGAAGAAAGGATCGAAGAACGCCGCGGGAAGTTGACACCAAGTGAGTTTGTGCTTCTCTTTCCCATAGAGAAATGGTCGACCTCATCTCGCATTTCCCTTTAGCTTGAGGATTTCCATACGAAGGGCATTCCGCAGTCACTGGGAGTCATTAATGTGGGAAGCACTCAATACATATGGGAAGGGCTCAACCGGGTTTCACTGACTCTGTCGCCCGGATGCAATTATGTAGGGATGACATATAAATGTGCACCTGGTCCGTGACGTTACTCAACACACCCGACTTCTTCCCACTTCTACCCACCGCTCTCTGCAGAAATGGCGACTGACAATCCCTTCTGCAAGATTCCTGGAGAAATTTGGCTACGGGTATTCCGTGCATACATCACGGAGGCTCAGCAGTTTCTCAACTGGCACGATTCACCATTCCCTCCCTTCACTTTAAGCGCGGTGTGCCAGGACTGGCGAAAAGTCGCCTTAACAAACTCGGTTGTGTGGGACAAAATTCTAGTTGTTCTCCCCGACGTATATGCAGACGACGAAGGAGAAGACGAAGACTCGGAGGTCGTCCGGCGGTTTCGAAGATACATCAATCAAGTCGAGCTCTGGATCAAGAGAGCAGGGGATCGGCTTCTGTCGATCAATCTCACCTCCAAAGACCCGGTGTTCAGTTTCGGATTCGATTGTCCCGCGGCAAAATTGGTACCTCAACTTGTTGTCAAGCATGCTTCAAGAATCAAAGAGCTCGACCTCATCGTGTCCACGGACTGGTATGATATTCTGAACGGAGCAGAGTTTCCAAACCTCCAGACCCTCCGGTTGGCCATCGTCGATGTTACCCAGCAAGATAACGAGTGCGAAATCTCGGTAGACTTCCGGGACCCCGTCTCTGCTAGTTCATTGGATCTTACCAAGTGTCCCAAGCTCTCCATTGTCGAACTCGATGGGGGTTTTGACCACACCAACATTGTCCTTCCTTGGAGCCAGATCACTGATATCTCCCTGAGATATCTTATTCCAAGTGATTGTGCCCAAGTTTTCGATCGACTTCCAAACCTTAAACGGTGCGCATTGGGATTGGCATTATGCCTCGACAGTGACGACTCGGCCGACCTCGACGGCTCGGAAGAAATAGAGAGGAGGGACGAACCGCATATCGAGGACCTCGAGCTCGACGAAATGCTCCCAGGAACGGCCGAAATCATCCTCAAGTCGCTTCCGTTATCGGTGAAACATCTTCTCCTCGGGTCAGTCCTGAAGGACGGGGACCATCGTTTCTTATTGGAAACGATTCCTACCTTTGGTGAAACCCTTCAATCGCTCACCATTCGCCATACCTTCCAAGATTACGATGCCATCCGTGAACTCCTTCCGAAATTGCCAGGCCTGACTTCGGTCGAGATCGCCATTCCTGGAGGATTGGACAATCGTTTGGCCCACCTTCTCTCGACGCCTGGCGTTTTGCCACGGCTTCAAAGCCTCAAGATCGTGGATTTTGGGCCAACGAGGATGGGAGATGAAGCTTTGCTGGACCTTCTTCGGCACAGGGTGACGGGTGACATTGGTTGCGACAAGCTAAAAGTGATTTATCTGAGACTACCTGGGTCGCTCAAGCAAGTGAATTTGGCGGGAGAGACGCTCAAAGAGCTGAGGAGGATGCTGGCGGAAGGCTTGGACATATCTGTGTACGATGCTTCGATAAACGATCGTAGTAATACTAATCTCGTTTTAAGGCAGTAATATCGTGTCACTGAGTGCGTTATCAATTCTTGTGCAACGTAGCTTACCGCACTCGAACTCGCTTTATACGTCGTGGAATAGCCAGAATATACTGTTGGGTGAAATTCCAAAGCTACCAAGGCGGTGAGCCTTGAGGCCCAAAGTTCTCAATTTGATGGGCGCCTGGAACGTTGAACTATTGGGCGTTTGATCAAGGCGACCTCCATTGACAGGGTCGTGAGAACTCGGCTGCTGTTCACAGCGAAGCTGTCAGATCAGTTGCTGATACTATCACTGATAGACCCTTTCTGCATCTCAACATGAACGCTCTTGCCAGCTTCACTTGCTTCTCCGATCTTCCTGAAGACATTGGACGCACAGTGTTCGAGCTTGCAGCAGAGAATGGGGACGGTATCCCCTGCTCACGGGTATCGAAGACAGTGCGATCATGGTGCGCGCATGGTCTGCAACATGGTGAAATTCAAGCTCACAGATCCATCATTCTGCCTCATAGGGTTGAACCAATAATCTATCGCAAAGTCATGCTAGAAGATCAGGTCACCAAAGATCTCTTCTGTCGAACCCTGCTTGACCCAGAAACCCAGAAACCCCCGGAATTCTTTGCGACATACGTTAAAATACTCGTCATCGCCAGCACCTCCCTCAACCACGAGATTGTGTCCGCCTTAAAAATCTGTCGAGGGGTTCAAACTCTGGTGATCTGGGCTCGATGTTCCGATCGCGAACTTCAGGAGCTTTTCAGCGCCTCCGAGGNCCCTACTGACCCCAACCCGACTATCTGTCTTCATTGAATCATTCCTCGAGTCCAAATACCGTTTCCATTACCCAATTTTCCGAAACGTCACCCACCTGGACCTTGTATGTGACGACGAAGACGCATGGAAAGAGGATCCGCTCTCCCAGCTGATCCATCTAACGCACCTTTCACTTGATGTTCGTTATACAGTAACAAGTGCCGCGCAACTGGTTGGAGACGTTTTACATGCGTGTCTACCATCCCTGCGTATTCTTGTGATCTGGCTCGATCTCGGGCATTTTCGAAACGAACACAAGTCTTTCGGTGACCTCAAGGCTATTTCCGCCGGTGAAGTCGACATAAGAGCAGTTGCTGGCTGCATAAATGGTTTTGCACTGCCGGATGCAACGATCTGTTGTGATACCGACGATCTATTGCGTGGCTGGGCTGCCGGTGGTACTGAAGGGTTTTGGACTAAAGCAGAAGCAATAGTCCACGATAGAAGACAGCGTCTGGAATAGGTCAGGAAATGTCGTTCACTGGTTTCTCCGATCTTTGGTAGGGCCGAAGTGGGTTTCTTTATTTTAGTTAGAAAATATATATGGGCAGCGGCGGTAGCGGTGGAATAGACATTCATGTCACCTATGCCTTATCCTCACTCTCCCACCCACAGCGGCAGTGTCGAGAACGAGACCAACTTAATTCCAGAGACTATTGAAGTCCCTTGCTTCTCAAACAGATTGTCCGAGACCATCCAACGAAAGTCCTAGTCCAACAAGGCTACGTCCGAGCCTGAGGGGACGCTGCGACGTGATTTTCANGGGCGAAAACCCTAAACAACTTCGACGGGGTACGATTAGGAGGTGTCAAGAATGGTGGTGTTTCAACCAGGGGCTTGAGGCTCTGGGTGAAGTATTGCGCGTCCCCTCCGAATTTGGTCACTGCGTATTCTCTGTGACAGGGAGCGCGACCATCGGTGCGTCTATGACTGGATTATCCCACTTGCCAGTCTCCTGAAAAAGTTTTTGTAGGAAAGCGCTCTGGTTGTACTTCGTGGGGTGGAGTAGTTACTCGGAAATCTCCTTACGCTTCTTCAATCAGGACACACGCGAGTCTATTATTTTGGCAAGGACGATGCAGTTATAATCTTGACGTGGAGTGAGTTGCTCTTGCCGCCTACGCGTTATTGCCTTCTCGATTTACTGTCCATCTGCCAAATAAATATATGTTCCGTGGATGGGCAGGACACGCGACGGGGAAGGATCTTTGGACGGAAGCTGAAGAACAAGCTGAAGAGAGGAGGCGGCAGCCGATGTCCGTCTTGTACTCGTAACGTAGGAAACTGGCTGTATAAGAGACAGAAACGGTCTGATCTGAATAATTTATCCAGATTCTCGCCCTCAATCGACTCACGAGCCCTGTGGAAGACCCTCGTTCTCGAACGGAATGAATGTCGGTTTTCCATGTTCAGCTTTCTCGAATCAGAGGCGTAGTGAATTATGTATATACTGGCACCATTGCATCATACTTCTTCAACATATCCAGCCATAATCAAGCTTGGGACAGACTGTCCTGAGTTTCTCCAACCGTTCCTCCGCCAGGAACATCCCTCGACCAATTGAAGCTCCCTGATATGGCCTCAACCAAAGTTTCCTAAGACTGGGGAAAATCCTGCAAAACGGTATCACTTTTTCATCTACGGCCCCTTGCTGTATCTCGCCTGCAGTGGCGGGGATATGCAACTCGAGGCATAATCCGTACCAAGGCCCAGAATTGGAGCGGTAAACGCATTGCTGTATTTGTGGTGCCTCATCCTCTCCTCCATCGAGTTGATCTGGATGGCCCCATATGCGCTCCAACTCCTTGGCTCTATAAGAGAAGCGGTCAAAGCGCAACTTGATACGAATGTTGGAGTTTTTGACCTCTGGACCTGAGAGTGTCTCCAAAATTGCTTTGTGAAATCGCTCAACAGCCTTGACGAACGTTGAGACCGCCGACCGGGTGGATGAGGTCCACATGTACCTCATGACTAGATGGCTCGCGTTGATGCCTGCGCCCACACTACGGCACGAAGCTAGGTAGGAACATAGAACAGATGAAGATGAAGCGAGTTTACGAAGGTGTGGAAGGCGTGCGAAGGCTGGTATTAATAGGCCTAGATCATCGCTATCGATGCCTGCTGACGAACGTTTCGGCTCTATTCCTAAGTCACTCAATTGCTTGAAGCGACCCAACCAGGACACAACATCCTTCATGAGGCCCGGCCTTACACGGTCGAGATGTATGATGGTGACGTCGGGAACGGCTTCAGCTAAACGATCAAAGATGAGCTTGGACTCTAGCGCATCGGTGGGGAGGTCTTTGAGGCAGAGGGTCAGGAAGGTGATTGGAGAAGCTTTGAGGAGGGTAAAGGTCCACTGCGAGAAAGGCGGTCGGAAGACGCTGGTAGAGTGCGCGCCGAATATTGCGAGTTTGGTGACTTGACCAAGGTTCGGGGATGGTGTAAGGGATATCCAAGGAGCCGAAATGGAAAAGCGACTCGATTTCCGATAATAGTTGCCTTCTTCCGAATGCGGGGACCATAACCCTGAGACCGCCCTGTTGTGTCGAGAGGCAAGGTAACCTCTAGCACTTTCCCAAATGGATGATCTCTCAGCCGCTAATGGCCCGGGTATTTCTGCGGCTGTGATAGTGGGGTTTTTCTTCAACTGATACTTTGATGTGAAGGCATCGCAACCACTGAGTTGCAGCTGGGTACAACCTTTGGCAACAATAGTGTCCAGAAAAACCTCCACACATTTGCATGTAGTGGCCAGCATTTTGTCGCTGATGGGCTTTTCCGCGTAGSCTTCTGAAGGCCAATGCACACAAACGGTACGCAGCGACGCCATTCTATCAACGAGCCTCTGCATTTTCTGGAAGGACCTGAGCACTGATTGCAGCGAAGCCACCCTTTTCAGGTTAAAGATGACATAGCTCAGGCTCTTGATATGTACTGACAGGAGGAGTGCCGAAAGCCCATCCAGGTCGTTCGGATTATTTGCCAGCTGAAGGGTGGCGGACCGTTGTGCGTTCCAGATTCTATGTTGATCCAAGAGTAACTGTACGGCAATACGATTAAACGATCGGGAAACTTGTGTGCAATGTCGGAGATCGGGGGGAGGCAAAGAGGCCAAGATATGCAGTGCTAGTTCTTCTGTGCACCAAAAGTCTYGCAAAATCGACATCGCTGTGGATTGGGCATTTTGGTTAATAGACTTGGAAAGTACAACGCTGAGCACACTCACCCAGAACTGTGATCGTTGTTGGTCAGGGAGAACATTCCGAATGATTGCGAATACATAGGTGGTTCAAACCGTCGATGACCCAATTAGCTCTGTGGCACTGCAATGTCACGTTGAGCGCCGACCGACGTGCCCACGATTGTGGCGGTCAATTTGCTGGTTGTCTCAGTCCATCATGGCCATCTCAGCTCCCATCGTGCGCTCTTCAACCTTTCGATTCTCTGAACTACCTGAGGATATTGGTCAAGTCATTTTCGGGTTCGTCGCAGACGCTAAAGAGGGCCCGTCTTATGCACTGGTGTCGAAGAAAATACAGACATGGTAAGTTCAACTTCTTCCACCTTCTCATGATGAAGGGATCAGCTAAAGAACAAATAGGGTAGAATCCATTATTTATCGCAGGATTCTACTGGTGAACCCAGCAACAACTACGTTGTTYGCTCGTACGCTGAGCGATCCAGATTCGAGCAAATCGCCAGAGTTCTTTGCCACCCATGTCAAAGTCATTATTCTCATGACATCCGGCCCAAATGATTTTGAACTTGAACACGGCACCATGGCATCTTTCATCAAAGCCTGTCGTGGGCTGCAAATGCTCGCGGTATGGGGTTGGGCCCTAACGCGAACGAGCGATGAGATGCGGAAATTCTTTACCTCGCCTTGTGTTATGCCCACCCGTCTCTCTGTACCTGGGCGCATATTCCCGAAAGGAAAACATCACTTCCGTCACCCGATATTCCAAAATGTAACCCATTTAGACGTTGTCTGGAACGTCGAGGACGATTGGAAGTGGGATACATTGTCGCAGCTCGAGCACCTCACCCACCTCTCCCTGGACATTCACCTCGCCTCACCCAACTTGGTAGAAATTGTTCAATTCGTCGTTCCAGCCTGTTCACCCCGTGTGCGTGTCCTCATCCTATGGCCTCGCTCAAGTCTCAATTCCGACATCACGCATGACGGTTCTCCAGATCTGCTCGAGGACATCAAAGCCATCTGCCGAGGCGACGTTGACCCTCGGGCAATTATTGCTCACTGCCCGAACTTTCTGAATGAGCCTCCCGGCCTACACCCAGATCATCCCGGCATTCAGCTCGACTCCTCCGACATCCTAGACAATTGGGCAGGAGTAGGATCAACCGACGACGACTTTTGGATCAAAGCTGAAAAAAGGATTGAAGAACGTCGACGCAAGATGACATCAGGTAAGTTCATGCTTCTCTTCCCATAGGATATCTTCAACCTAATCTTGGCCTTGCCTCCAGCTTGAGGATTTCCATTCAAAAGGTATTCCGCAGTCACTGGGAGCGATGCGGGAAGGGCTAACCGTAACTTGAACAACAGCTGCTGCAGATTAAAGTAATTTCTTTTGCACATTGAATGACCGAGGGCAGGGTGTGGTACTACTTAACACGGAAACTACCAATTTTCAATGGAAGCTGTAAATATTGGCTTCCAAAGACGACAAGACGGTTACACTCCAGTGAACGGTAGCACCAGTGGAGGCGGCAGAGGCGATGAGCCGCCGGTCTAGGTACCTGTGGGATAGCTGGTGGGAGGGGTCAAGGTGACGCCCTGCGAAATCTACAAGTCAGAAACAGAAGTGCAAGTGAGAGTTGGATAGAGCGCGCACCTCAGCAGCGCACATAGCCTGCATGAGGATGAGGGCAGACTGGGTATCGTCGCCTGCGCAGGTGGCGATGATGCAAGCGGTGGTAGTGGTGATGAAGGCTGCATCCCTGCAGAGACAGGCGTTGTCGGAGGGAGAGCAGCTGTTACTTTCGGCGAGGCATGGGATGGCACAGGCTATTGAACGAAGAAAAGTTAGCGTTTGGGTATGATAGGGGCCCAGGGAATGTGGGCGACGTACAGGGGAGCTGACGGGAGACGATGGAGGAGGCGGAGGCAGCGGCACCGAGAGCAACAACACCAGAGAAACGCATTGTGAGTGTGTAAAGAGGGGATGATTCCTCGAGAGGAGAGAGGAACTGGGGTGCGAGTTAGACTACCTCGATTCCCCACAATTTATACCCAGCCGGAAAAAGAGCGCCTGCTTCCAGAACTTTGGCATCTGGTTCTGTGGTCTGGTCTGTGACCCTACTTCCTCCCCACTGTTCCCCATAGAAATTACGCAAGATGGCGACTGACAGTCCCTCCCGCGATTGGCGGGTGTTCCGCGCATACGTCACGGAGGCTCAGCAGTTTTTGAACTGGCGCGATTGACCATTCCCTCCCTTCACGTTGAGCGCGGTGTGCCGGGATTGGCGAAAAATCGTCTGAACAAACTCGGCTGTGTGGGATTAAACTCTAGTTCTTCTCCCTGGGGTATACGAAGATGATGAAGGAGAGGATTCGAAGGTCGTACAGCAGTTCCGAAGATGCATCAAACAAGTCGAGCATACTTACATACTGCAACTTGTTGTCAAGCATGCCTCAGAAATCAAGGAGCTCGACCTTACCATGTCCATGGAGTGATATGATATTCTGAATGGAGTGGAGTATCCAAAACCTCCAGTTGGGCATCGTCGAAGATACTCAGCAAGATCTCGGTAGAATTCCGGCGTCCCACCTCTGCTAGCTCACTGGAGCTGACCAAGTACCCCAAACTCTCCATTGTCGAACTCGAAGGAGGTTCTGACCACAACAACATTGTTCTTCCTTGGAGCCAGAACACTGATATCTGATGTATCTTATTCCGAGTGATTGTGCCCAAGTTTCGATCGACTTTTCCAAACCTTAAACGGTGCGCTTTGGGTTGGCATCATGCGACCTCGACGGGTCGCTGTGCATTCTCTGCCATAGGAAGTGCGGGCATCGTGGTGTCTATGACTTGATCCTCCCACCTCCCAGTCTCCTGAGAACATTTTTGTAGAAAAAACGCTCTGGCTGTACTTCGTGGAGAGGTTACTCAGGAATCTCCCTATGCTTTTTCAATTCGAACACAAGCGGATCTATTTCAGCAAAGACGAAGCAGCCATGATTTTCCCGAAGACGATCTCGATGACCTTGTACTTATGGTGGACCTTGCACGGGCGGATATGAAGCAGACGGAGGCTGAAGAACAACCGAAGAGTGGAGTCGGCAGCTGGTGCCCGTCCTGGCCTCGTGGGCATGAAATAGGTTTGTACGTGGAGAGAGATGGAAAACAGTCTGATTTTGGCTCTCCCGTGTATATCTACCTCAAGCTGGAGACACGGTAAGGAACATATATATTGGTGTGACGATGTTATACTTTCATTTTAATATAGCCAGCCATAATAGAGCTCAGGACAGACGGACTTGAATTTGTCCAATCGTTCTTTCCTAAGAGACAGTCTTGAACCAAGGGAAACAGCCGGGGGAGAGCACAACATAATTTTCCTCAAGGTGGGGAACATCCTGCAAAATGCTACAACCTCTTCATCTACATCTCCCCGTTGTATCTCGTCTACTGTGGCCGTAAGATGCAACTCGAGGCATAGCCAAGGCCGGGGCTTGGAAGGACGAAAGCATAGCGGGGCTTCAAGTGACGCTCCCTCCTCGTCGCAAGCTCGGCGGAGCATACTGGAGTCAAGTTCGTCCCAGATACGGTTCAATGCTTCGGCTCTGTCTGAAAAGCAGTTGAAGCGCAAATTGATGCGGAGGGTGATGTATCGTCCCCCTAATTCCGGGGAGGCCTCTATAATTGCGTTGTGAAGCCGCTCAACATCCTTGATAAAAGCTGACGCCGCCGATCGGGTAGACGACGTCCATATGTGCCTCATGATCACATCCACCAAATCTCTTGGAAGGGTGCCTGCATCGACGCTACGACGCGAAGCTATGTAGGCACATAGGAAAGATGAAGATGAAGTGAGTGTACGAATGTGTGGAAGACGTGCGAGGGCTTGAAGATCCAGATCATCAATATTGGTTCCCGCGGCGAAGCATTCCGGCTCAATCTTGAGGACCTTCAGCTGCCGGAATCGGCCCAGCCATGCTACAGCATCCTTCATAATTCCTGGCCTGGCAGCGTCGAGATATAGGGCGGTGATATCTGGAACCGCTTCAGCCAGACGTTCGAGAATGAGCTTGGACTCCAATTCATCGTTTGGGAGATCTTTGAAACAAAGGGTTACGAAGGTGATGGGAGATTCCTTTAGGAGGGAGAAGGTCCATTGCGAGAAAGGCGGTCGGAAGATGTTGGTAGTGTAAGCGTAGAACGACGTGAGCTTGGTGACTTGGCTGAGTGTTGGGGACGGAGTGAGCGATATCCAAGGAGCCGCCGAGATAGAAAAACGGCTCGATTTTCGATAGTAATTGGCTTCATCTGAGAGCACCGATAGATCTGACGTCGCTCTGGCTTGGCGATACGTCAGATACTCGATGGCGCTTCCCCAAATGGATGGCGCCTCAGCCACCGCCGGTTTGGATCCGGTACCCTCTGCAAATGTCCCGATGATGGCAGGGTTCTTCTTCAACTTGTACTTCGATGTGAAGGCGTTGAAACCACTGATTTGCAACAGGTTACAGCCCCTGGAAATGACGGTGCCCAGAAACTCCTCCACGCATTTGCACGCAGTGGCAAACTGTTTGTCGCTGAGGGCTATTGTATCGCGGTAGGCATCTGAAGGCCAATGCACGTAAACGGTGCGCACAGAGGCCATTCTATCAACGAGCCTTTTCATCTTGTGGAAGGACTTGAGAGCCGATGGTAGCGAGACCACCTTCATCAAGTCAAAGTTGACATGGGCCAGGCTTTTGACGTGGATAGAGAGGAGGAGGGCTGAAAGACCGTCCAGATCGTGGGGTTTCTCTGCCAGCTGAAGGCTAGCGGACTGCTGTGGGTTCCAGATTTTATGTCCATCCAAGACGGATTGTACGGTGATGCGATTGAATGACCGGGAAACCTGGGCGCAGCTACGAAGGTCGAGAGGAGGGAGGAGGTCCAAGGTCTGGAGTGCTAACTCGTCCGAGAACCAGAAGTCTTGCTGAATCGAGTCGGACATCGTTGTGGGCTGAATACCTGTGCAATGGGATTGGAAGGTCTGAAGCTCGCTATGCAGACTACTGGGCTATAGCTGCCCAGAGTCCATTGCGGGTGCGTGGGCACTGCTACCCGCGCGCAACCTGATTAGATCTGTGGCACTGCTACACTGCAATACGGTCATGTGAGCAACTTTGAGTCTGACGCCCAATGACTCTGAGGTGTTACGGCTTATGTGGCGGTCACAATGCCACCTCTTGGCCACCTCTCTCAGTCCATCATGCCCTCCTCAACTTCCATCGATTACGCCTCCACCACCTTTCGGTTCTCTGAGCTCCCTGAGGATATTGGTCGTGCCATTTTCGAAAGCGTGGCAGACGCTGGCTGGGGACCATACTGCGCACTGGTGTCGAAAAAAAATACGGGCATGGTAGCTTTCACCTTAGATATCATTGTCGAGGGGTAGCTGAAGGATGAGCAGGGTGGAACCCATAATCTATCGCAGGATTCTCCTATGGGATCAAGTAACGGCAACACTATTCGCTCGTACGCTGAACGACCCGGACAACAGCAAATCGCAGGCGTACTTTGCCGCCCATGTCAAAGTCTTTACGTTCATGGAAATTGACATGGAGGATTTTCAACTGAGCGCCATAGCATCCTTCATCAAAGCCTGTCGAGGGGTGCAATCACTGGCGTTATGGTGTGAAACAAGCGAAGACACCCAAATATTCTTTACTATTCCTTGTCTTGCCCCCATCCGTCTCTCTGTGACTGGAAATATGTTTGAAGACAAACGTCACTTTCATCATCCAATCTTCCAACACGTCACCCACTTGGAAGTTATCTGGCATGACGAATACGATTGGAATTGGGACTCATTGTCGCAGCTCAAGCGTCTCTCGCACCTCTCCCTGGACCTTCTCCTCGATCCACCCGACTTCATGGCATTCGTTCGGAAGGTCATTCCGGCATGCCCACCTTTTTTGCGTGTCCTTGTCCTATGGGTCCATTCAAGCTTTTGTTTTACTGAAGAAAAGATGAGGAGATTAAGCCCTGCAGAGGCCGAACTGCTCGAGGGGATCCAAGCCATCTGCCAAGGCGACGCTGACCCTCGAGCAGTGGCCGCTTACTCAGGCGTCCTGAGAGATCTTCGTGGCTTACGCTCGGAACATCCCGTTATGCGCAAGTTTACCGATTTCCTGAATGATTNGGGGGGGCATATCAACTGGCAAAGACTTTTGGACCCTAGCTGAAGAGAGAATTGAGCAACGTCGACTCAGGTTGACATCAGGTAAGCTTGTGACTCCCTTTCTCTATCATGGATCTAACCCCTGTATCCAACTTGAATATTTATACTCAAAGGGAGCTCCGCAGAGAGTTAGTCATCGATGTGGAAGAAAGGAGCGGTCGAATGGATGTACCAAACTGTATGGGATATCAATATGTGTGTTCGACTTTGGGCAAACCCTGACAAAAACGGGATCGCTCTTGTGAAAGGTCTTCGGCTCATTCCATGGATTTCTACCTGAATTTCAGATACAGTTACGTATTTATACACTCTGATGGATGCGACGGCAATACCATTCAGACTTTAATATACCCACCCAATACAAAGTTCAGGGCAAACGGTTTTGAGTTTGTCCAACCGTTCTCGTTTCAGAGATTGTCTTGGACGTTGGACAGAAGTCTGAGGAGAAGACAACAGAATTTCGGTCACAGTGGGGAACATCCTAGAAAATGCCATAATTTCCCTATCCAAGGCACCTCGCTGTATCTTGTCTCTTGTTGCCGGTAGATGCAATTCGAGGCACAGCCAAGGCTGCGACTCGGAGGGCCGAAAGCATGGCGGACCCCCAACTGACGGTTTCTCCTCGTCGCAAGCTAGATGGAGTATGCCGGAGTCAAATTGATCCCAGATACGGGTCAACGCTTCTACTCTGTCTGAAAAGCAGTTGAAGCGTATATTGATGCGTAGGGTAAAGTTTCGTCCTTCCGGTTCTGGAGATGCCTCTACAATTGCGTTGTGAAGCAGCTCAACATCCTTGACAAAAGCTGAAATTGCCGACCGGGTGGACGACGTCCACATATGCCTCATGATTATGTCCTGCATATCGCTTGGAAGGGTGCCTGGGGAGACGCTATTACGGGATGCCAGGTAGGCGCAGAGGAAAGATGAGGATGAAGTGAGTGTACGGATGTCTGGAAGACGTGCGAGGGCTTGAAGTTCCAGGTCATCGAAGTTGGTTTCCGCACAAAAACATTCTGGCTCTATTATGAGAGCCTCCAGCAGCTCAAACCGCCCCAANCCAAGGTACAACATCCTTCATGAGGCCCGACCTCGCATCCTCGAGATGTATAGTAGTGACATCGGGAACGGCTTCTGCCAAACGATCGAGAATGAGTTTAGACTCCACGTCCTCGTTCGGAAGGTCAGTGAAGTAGAGGGTTAGGGAGGCGATGGGAGATGCTTTGAGCAGGGAAAAGGTCCATTGAGAGAAAGGCGGTCGGAAGATGTTGGTAGAAAACGCGATCAATGTCGTGAGTTTGGAAGCCTGACCGAAATTCGGGGATGATGTGAGGTATATGCGTGGAGTCGAGATGGAAAAGCGACTTTGTTTTCGGCAATAATAGACTTCCTCTGAAGAAACCGATGGTTCGTAATTTGGTCTGGCGCGTCGAGAGGTCAGGTATCCTCTAACACTTTCCCAAATGGATGACCCCTCGGCCACCAGCGCCTTGGAGCCGTCTGCGAGTGTGATGGCCGGGTTCTTCTTCAGCCTGTACTCCGACGTGAAGGCGTTGAAACCACTGAGTTGCAAGCAGGTACAGCCTTTCGCAACAATAGCAGTATATAGAAACTGTTCCACACACTCGCATGCGGTGACCCGTGATTGTTCGCTGGTGGCTCGTTTCAGGTAGGCGTCTGCAGGCCAATGCACGTAAACGGTGTGCACAGACCCCATTCTATCAATAAGCCTCTGCATTTTGTGGAAAGACTTGAGAGCTGATTGCAGCGACATCACTTTGTACAAGTCAAATCTGACGTAGGACAGGCTCTTGAGGTGAATTGAAAGGAGGAGTGCCGAAAGACCGTCCAAATCGTACGGGTTCCCGGCCAGCTCGAGGGCTGCAGATTGTTCTGCGTTCCAAATCTCATACATATCCAAGACGGATTGTACGGCGATGCGGTTAAACCACCGGGAGACCTCGACACAGCTGCGGAGGTCGAGAGGGGGTAGGAAGGCCAAGACTTGGAGTAATAACTCCTCTGAGCACCAAAAATCTTGCACAAACTCGGGCATCTTTGTGGGCTAAACACACGGTCAATGGACGGGAGGGTGACACAATAACCACACTCACTCGATCTTGTGATAGTTGTTGTTAGAGAGCATTGCTCTCACGCAACTCTATTAAGTGGGCGCTGTCAGCCGGCAACCAACGAGGTCTGTGGCGCTGTAATGTCTTAATATGCCAGACTGGTGCTGAACCCCGTGTCGAACGTTCATTTAGAGTGAGAAAAACCCTTCAGATATGCGATTGAACCCGATGCTTATCCTGCCTCCAGACCGAAGGTCTTAAGCACGGCAGAGCCCACAACAGATCTTCACCCACACCATTTCCACGAGGCGCCCACACTGGCTGGTTTCGAGAAGATTTTGCCTGAACCGAAAAGTCAAGCTGAGCAACGCCTGCAGACTTGAATTCCAATACCTCGGATCTTGGGTCCACCGTAGACAGCATTCCGAAAGTGGCGGAGCTCAAAATAACCCACAGCTGGAAGCCTCTACACATTGAAGCGCTCTTCCTGCCATCCGCTGGTGGTGAGTAGTGCGCTCAAATATTTCTTGAATCGTCACGAGCGAAGAAGGACATTCCTCGCCATCCTTTCTTTGTGTAAATACCCTCCCAAATCTGCAACCCCGTGGAATTTTTTTTTGACTCTAGGGCCAAGGGGCAAGCCTGTATTCATTTAGATGGTTATCAGTTACCGGGTTCTAGACTCCAGGGAGTCTACTTACTGAGTTCAACGGGAGGGGCATTATACGTTCGTTTGAGTGTCTGTTTAGACGTCGCGTTTGAATGGGACAGCCGTTTGTATGGGAATTCCTTTCAAAACCTTTCAAACGGGAGTTAATTTGGAGGCCGTTTACAAGCATTTCATTAAATGAGAATTCATTCGGGGACAGTTGAGGCGGGCGTTCGTTTGGGGGTAGGGTTGATCATGTGCCACCATCTCTTGAAACTAAATGAGACGAAGACGTTGAAAATCGGGAAACAACGAGATAAACAAGTGTCTTCATGCTGTTTGCATACATTCTGTAATGCTAGCGCCAGCCCATCGAACTGGGGATTCCATTCAATGACCATTTGGACACTATTCAAAATCTATTCAAAGGTTATTCAAATATATTAATGGAGGTCTGAGAAGACGGGGGCAATGTGGTAAATATGGAGGTGGGCAAGGCTGAACGGTACTTAAGCATGTCCGTTCTCGTTTTATTTTGCGAGAAGGTAGATTATTGTGCAAGGGGTGTAGTGGGTGGGTAGCAAAAATATGAGAAAGATACGAGCTCGTCCGGCTGCATTAACTCGGAAGGCCTCGCAAATCTGCAGAGTCCTGTACTTTGAGTCCCTCCTCGCTCGCCTCTCTACCTCCATTGACCTAACATTCAAACGACGCCCACTCGCCTTTAATATTCAAATATTCTCGGTGAGGTATTTGCCCGAATTGGCCGACGAATTTAAGGCAACTTAAACAACAAATCACACTAATGGCACCGTTGTGATCTAGAGATTACTTCATGGGGTTCGCATTTGCTTGTGCGTATTGGGGTGGCAAGAAAGGAGATTGAGTTGGAATGCATGAATCACATTAGTCTTCCGCTCCCTCTCGTTTCATCGCAATAGGTAAACTGCCGCAAAAGTTCTGGTCTCATACAATCTTGAGATGTTGCAGTCTTACAGCACCATGGAGCTTGTGGAGTCGCCCACAGTTGATGGCGCCCAATTACGAGAGTTGCGTTAGAATGGCAATATCGAGTAAATCCACTTCTCGTTGCACCTTCCGAGTTTAGCTCATAGCGTGGTCAGAGGTTCAGCGGAACTTCTGGTGCTCAAACGAGTTGGCACTCCAAGCCATGGCGTTTCTCCCTAGGCCTCCTCTCGAAAGGTGACTAGGTCTTCTCACTACCTCGCCGTGCAGTCCGTCTTGATTACGTGTAAACTTCGGGAGGTGCAACTCTCCGGTGGGCTCAGAATCCCTGCCATTTGGAATTGGACGGGCTTTCGGCACTGTTCGTTTCAGCCCCTCTCGAGAGCCTGGCCTATCTCAACTTTGACTCGACCAAAGTGACCGTGACCTCGCTACGATCAGCGCTCAAGGCCTACAGACGCCCGCCTCGAAGTTTGAACGCCTCATCAGTGGCAAATCTAGGTATCTCTTATCGCTTTCGTGATCGTCTGCCTTGAAGATCTCCCGAACGATGAGATCGAGTCCAACCTCATTCGAGATCGTTAGCTGAAGCCGTTACCTACCAAGGTCGCTACTATCCATCTCGAAGGTGCGAAGCCAGGCCATGGACTTTCAACGGAGATCGCGGCTTATTTAGGTCGCTTCAGACAGTTGAAATCTCTGAAGATCGAGCCAGAATGTTTTGCTGCAAGCGCCGAAACTCCTCAACCGCCTCTACTTGGCTTTACTGATGTAGGCCCATTTACAGCAGGGGGGGCATAGGGTCATGAAGCACACGTGAGCCCCATCCACCCGGTCGAAAGTCCTTGTGCTCTTCAAGGATGTCGAGTATCTAACAAGGCAATTTTGAAGGCGAGCCTTTCGAGGTCCAGAACTGAAATTGTCCTATGCGTATCAAGTGGCATTTCGACTGCTTTTCCAACTGAGCCAAAGAATTGGGGCGTGGATTGACTCGGGAATCGGTTCCCCACTGAGCAATTTTAGGACGTACTCTCCCCGGGTTGTTCCCCATAGTCGAATGGTGCCCCTAGAGCAGAAATTATTAGACAAGCTTGGGACTATCTGCCCTGGGATTTATCAAGGCTTGACACGGTCGTCCCAATATCTACATATGTTCCGCTCGATTGATATTGAACATTAGCGCTAGAGACCTCTCGCCGGAGGGAGTGAGTGTACTACGCACAGATTTTTCGTATATATTATCAAAAATTGTGGATTCGACCAATAAATCAGGCCTTAAATCACGTCTGTCGATCGCGCGCTTGAATGTCTTCTCAAACCATCATGAATGTTGAAGAATGGCAGTCTTCACACTCCTTTTACTGTGTAAGTATCCTCTCAAATTTAAGGCACGTTAAAACCACTATGCCAGAGGAATCATTCTTATAACGAACGAACATGCATTATAACTTGACTTGCTTGACGTCTATAGCAGTCGGTATCTCCCGATCAATGCCTTGATGGCGTGGACATTTCAACTCGTTCACTCGTGGCGTGCTGGTCTGCTGGCAGTGGCCTCCACGTACGAGGGGCAAGTGCGCTGGAAATGCTAGCCTAAGGTGATGCCGGCTCACACTAGTTCACATTTTTGAAGACCTAGCCTCTCGTGGACTCACTGCCGATCCATTGCCGGGGTCTTCCTTAACCCCGAAGGTGTTCTAACGGGGGACAGGAAGCTGATGGCTTCGACGTTACGAACCGCGGTTTAAAGCTTTGTCAGCCATTCAAGCTACGTCGTCTCTTGCCATTGACACTAAACCCTGCAGTTTTTCAATGGTAGAACCAGCCCATAGGAAGGAAAATTTCCAGCATAAGTATTTTCGACGTCGTGGCGCAGTCAGGATGCATGATAGATCCCGAATTAGGTGTATTTCATGCCGTCTAAGGGTCGATAAGCAATATTTGACGTCAAGTCAAAAGTCTTGTTCGGCCCCACCTCTAATTTTTCGAAGCACTAGCTTTACCGGTTGGAGTATATAGTAACTAACGTTATTGACAACGCAGCGCTCAGCGGTTAAAAAGGCCTCTGATTTCTGGACCTCGGCATTCTATCGTTTCCTTCCTTCCCTGCCTTCGACGTTCTCCAAGTCTCCAATCTTGCTCTCTTGCTTTCTTCAAGATGCGTACTTCCTCGATGGTCAAAACTCCCGTTGCCCTGCTCCTCCTCTTGCTTGCCATGTTCCAGCTTGCTACTGCTACGACCGCATTCAAGGTGTGTTTACCCCGCCCGTGCGATTTGTAGGTGCTAACCAGTGCCCAACACCAGAACCGTCATCATTTTGACGAGCGTTCCCCTGAGCCTGTTGACAATTGTAACAAGGGAACCACCCAATGCTGTGAGTACTCTAAATCAACTCATTCGGCCTAATTTGACCGAAACTGGCCCCCTTAAGGCGATACGATTCACATGGTAAGAACTCGTCGGACTTTTCCATGTGTATCTCCCATTAACGATAGCTTCGTTAGAGAGACGACACCTTGATTGGTCACCTCTTGAATGAGATTGGCGGAATCGTTGACGATACCCTTGAAGATTTGAACGGGCTTATGTGTGTGCAATCTTCCACCGGATTTTCTTCCCATTTCTTACCAAGAATCTGTCTCCAGTGGGTACAAGTGCAACCCTATGGACCTCTTCGGTATCACTCAAGGGGAGTGCACGAATAAACCTGTCTGCTGCACCGGCATGAAATTGGTGCGTCTATCCATGTTGCAATATACGTTCTGAGTACCACCGCTCATTGAATTCCATTCTTCTAGAATGGCTTGGTCGCTATTGGATGCAATCCTATCAAGATTAGCCTCTAAGCGTCGCCGCTGAGTGCTGAGCATCTGTCCCCTGACTGTTGTTCGAAGACCTCGCTTACTCGAGACTTCATCGGAGAGTCCGTTGGTCCAGCGCGAACCCCGCTGTCCTCGTCCTTCTGTCCTTTCCACTACCTTCGTTTTTCCTATCCGCTCCTTTTCAACAAAACACACGTACCCTCCTCTCCCGCTAATGGAATTATCCTCCTCCCTAGTACACAAACTAGCCGTCCATATTCCAATTCACATTCATATAATTATTGGTCGATTAGTTCGACACCTCGTCGGCTACGACTAAAAGTACATGAGAACGGTAAAGTACAGACTATTCTTGGGGTTAGAACGGCATTCGACAGAAGCTCGCCTTCTTCATGAAGCCATAATTAGTTCACTCTTCCCACATTGATATGAATCGATGCTTCAACTAAAGGGCGGCCCCTCCCAAGGCCACCAGCCCAAGCTTTCCCTTCTCCAACGTCGCCACCATGCCATTAACAGGTTCGTTCTCCATCAGAGCTGGTCCCTTCACCCACATGGGTCCCAACACCTTTGCAGAGTTAATGCGATTGATCACGGCGACAGCGTCTGTGTCCTCAGGGTCGATCATCTGGCCCAGCTCCTCGGCGCTGAAGACGGGTGCGGCCACGGAGAGAAGTTCCGGCCTGAACCGGGAGGCGACTTCCTGGGTGATGTCATTATCTGCTGGCGCGAAGACGTCTAGAGACATAATGTTGCTGTGTGAGGTTCAAGTTGAAAATACCAAGAGGGGAGAGACTCACGTTTGCAGAAATCCATCGTCTTCTCCAGCTCGTCTTCAGAGAGCTTCTTGCCAATGTCTGCAGTACCCTGGATGACTGTATTTGAAATTCATATTCAAAACTACGTCATCGGAAAGAAGCGATATGAAAGGCCGTACCCGGGCGAAGGATATCAAACGCGCGATCGAAATTATCTTCGTCCACATCGCTCAACACGTCCAGAGATTGATTTCGAATCTGTCGGTAGACGCTCATGACCACGACTAGGAATCTGGAGTGAAGAAGAGGTTCGGGTTGAGTGGAACCCTTCCGAGGGCAGCGACAGTATGACGTACCTGGTGTACGCAGTTGCCGACTTGATATTATAGAAATCGGACGCGACAGTTTCGCTGCAGTGACCTCTCAACGGAGCAGTAATCGTCAACGCTGCAGTCAAACCGCTCAAAATGGCCAAGTGAACTCCGGACCTGGAAGCGGGAGACAAGATCAGAAACGTCGACTCTAGCCAAAGAAAAATAAATCTGTAGAAACGTCGACTCACGAGAAGAAAGGGTCAATGAAAGCACCAGCATCGCCAACCAGCCTGAAGTGGTCTCCGGAATAACGATCAGGAGAGTAGCTGTAATCTCCAGCAGACCTAACGTTTCCGTCGAGGAGAGTTCCATTGCCGATAAGGTCTTGCACTCCGGGTACGAATTGCAGTTGTTCCAGATAATGATCCTTCAGAGTAGACTCGCCATTCTTGGCTCGCGCAGCAGTTTTCTTTGCTGTCGAGATAGATTGGTCCATCACAATGCCCACGGAGACCTGTGCATGTTACATATCACGGTGATCAGTACTGATGCCGTAATAATAGCAATGCGAGCAACTTACGATACCATCGTGCAATGGAATGAACCATCCCCAGCCACTTTCGTCTGCGATATGATGGTCAGAAAATCAGTTCGAGAAAGATGGAACAACGATGCTTACCTGTAAGCGACTCAAACCAAGGAGCGTTCTCCCGCCCTGTCCCCGGTTTGTACATCTTCAAATCGCCATGCCAATAAGCCCAACAGGCAATATTCTTCAGCGATTTGTTCATGCGGCGGTTGTGGAGATACTGATATCAGAAAAGGCGCAGCACGCCATCCGCCGTAAGCTTGTGGACGCAAGATTGCCGTGACCAGACACTCACCCTCGTAGACATGATGCCATTGCGCCCGGAAGCATCAATCAGATAATCGAAATTGACGGTGCCTACACCGGTGTTACAGGAGTATGTCGCCGCGCATGGGCGGCTAGTTGCATTGCCATCCGCATCCTTGGCAAACAGGATTTCTGTGACCTTGTGCTCTTCGAGTACGGTAGCACCGCTTTCAGCTGCGTGACGGAGCAGTATCTCATCGAATTCTGATCGAACCTATCAATCAGGTGGCAGATGTATGAGCAGCCAGATTGGGGTTAAAAGGTCGAGATGAGCGAAGGAGAACACTCACAACGTTCCATGACCAGTGATTGGGGTCGTGTCGCAAGAAATCCGTATCTGGTGTGTACGATCATGTATAAGTTTTTGTACCCTCAAAGAAGAAAAGATGGTGCGTACAGCCTTCTCTCTTGAATTGGTTCAACTTTACAGCTGCGCCAGGCTGAAGAAGGCCAATTTAGTAAATCTCGAAGACACGAACTGAAGGAGTCCAACAAACCTTAACGCAGAACCCATGGTTCTTGACTTTCTCTTCCGCATCGATATAGCGAAGGAAGAGCTTCAAAGATGGAAGCATGCTTTCTCCAATATGATACCTGTACGGGTACCGAGGGTTGAGGACATAATGCTAAGCAAGAGACGCTTAAGCAGAACAGTACCTGGGAAACTTCGTAGCTTCGAGAAGGGTAACTTCAATACCCTCCCGCGCGAGGACGGATGCTGCATAAGAGCCTCCCGGTCCTCCGCCTATGACCAAAACCTTGGTCGTAATGGACTAAGGAGAACAATGATGAGAAAACCGAACAGATGGCGCTTGGGAGAAGAATGAACTAACGGGAATTTCGACTTCAGTTGGCATCACAAGAGCAAAAGAGGAGAGGTTTGGTTGGGGTGTTGTTGGAGGGTTTGGTGAGGAATCAAGTCAGGCGTCCAGACCTGTAGATATAGGCCACAAAAGGATCTAAGGAGCTTGCCTTCCTTCTGGGAAGTCAAAATGTAGGCGCCACTGGCATCCCGGATGTATCTTGGCTCTGACAAATGTTCCCAGCGTTGGTAAGAAATGAAGAGGTAAGATCCTTGAAACATGGACCTGAACCACCGGATGTGGAACGAGTTCCCGAGTTTCCGTACCTTTGCCGCAATCTGAAGAGTCTTTTAGTGGCAGCTTGAATCCTAATCTGGGATTGGCATCTGCCAACTGACCCTCTCCTCTTTGGGGTTGATCATCGGAACTGTTAACAAACTTTATCAAAACGCGTGTGAGTGCTGTCATCATGCATCTATGGCAGATTGCCCCGGATGCGCGGAGAACGGAGACCTCAGCTCGATGGGCTGATTGGTTTCAATTGAATACTTACTATTGTTAAGTCTTGGTGACCAATCCAGGCCGAACATCTCGATGACGTCGGGCGGTGTTGGACATTGAACCTAGAATATACTTCTCGTCCACACGGTGATGGCGTATGACCGGTAATGGTATTGAAGAAATGACAGCCGCCAGCGTCAGTGTACTGTTATTCCTGCTATCCCGATGGAGTTGGGTACTGGTGTTATCGGCTATGCATGGCAGAATCGGTACATACTCTGACGCTCAAGGATCTCCCAAGTCGAGAGAGTTGTGAATTTGAACGATAAATAAAGCTATCGGAAAGCACGGCGACCTCAGGT
>JANBPK010001125.1:7819-30865 GCA_027579435.1 Candolleomyces eurysporus
GNCCTGAGCTTGGGCTGYGGCGGAGATTGCGCATGCACCCNATCGTCGAAATTGAGTCCTCGATTCTTCCGCATGTGCTCCGGTTTGAGGACCCAGCCRTGCGTACCAACGAACAACCCTTCATTCATCTCCACTCCCTTGTCGTAACTTCTGACAGTTCAACGACACAACCTRGGACCCGCTTCTCCGAGTTTGGATGGGTCTAGGTTGGACAACATGATGCGAAGGCTGCRAGGARMAATACGACGGAGGTRGTGCGAGGAGTGRTGTACAAGSGAAGCCAGMGRCGATGGNGNNNNANTNNGTGCGAGCATTCACGCTCCAGATGCTTGTGCTTCCTGTGTTCTGCGATTGCAGAAARAAATTTGGAACACGCTGACTCGGGAATATTAATCATGATGTGACCTGGGCTTCAAGTCAGATACTACGGATTTACCAAGAAGAGATGATGAGCACATACTTTGGCTAAGCCAGCCCTTGGCYGGTTTGATGCTTCGAGCATGGTACCCAACGCCGGCGASYTCGTCGATTATCTTCGGGCATTACTCCGCCTCCGTCTCCCCRTCCACCGGCTCTCCCGAACAATTCTTCTTTCTGCCAAACGGCCAAAGACTCTCCGTGCCACCCTCGTCGTCGTAAATGTCTTCTCCGCTTGATTCATCGTCGGGGTGCCGGAGGTGCTGGAGGATGTATCGTCTGACTCCCATAGCGACCRCTCTCTCCTCGGKTTTGAGCCGTCYTCTTAGTGGCAGACGTGCTCGTGCCTSACCACCTGAGAAGAGGCGGTGGATAGCACTCCCAYCATGACAACAATTCRWCCCTCCGAATCTTTGGGCGTGATCCACTCGTCATCAGCACCCTCGAGGAGACCTTGGACCAACTGATCTCCCCATAACCCGGACAAGTTCTCCCYGCTCCAACAGAAGAACRTGACACCCCCAACGRGACGAGGACGGGAAAGTCCAAGTCACTCTTGGCGCCGGGGTTGTATGGACCGCATGARTTGTCTAAGAACGAYCCGGGACGGCGCTTGAAAGGATGYATCCGTGCGTCACAATKGGTCCAGATTTAGACRGCYACGCATSATTCCCTGGTTTCGTCGGTTAGTTCTCTGACGCACAGAAGAGCAAACGGTGTACACACCAACGCGGYGACAACCACGACTGAGAATGTSGGTGTAGGCTTGGACAATGTGCCNAGAATCTGGGCGGTYGGCAGATAGATGTTGYGAGAAGCGCTAAGGCRGTGTTCAGAGATGGGTRRWGYCGTTAGATGGCGAAAGAACTCACGAAATGAAGTACACTGTGAATGGAAAAGAGTTGTGGATCACTGACGGTTTCAGGGAYAGCTTCTTGAGCAGAGCGTCAATATCCTGAAGAACTGTTATCTCTGATCTATATCAAAGCACGGCGAAATCATACCTCGGCGTCGTCTTTAAGAAACGCGATGACCTGCCCGCTCAAACACGGTAATCCGTCTTGAGGAGGGTTCACGTTGTGGTCGGTGTTTATATCGAATAGAGAGGAGCGAACGGTGTAGACACCAGCGCAGCGACAGCCACGACTGACAAMGTGGGTGTAGGCTTCTGCGGACAATGCGCCCGCCATCGCCATTTGAGAACACTCTGCGACAGTTGCCAGGACGAAAATTTGAGCCGTGTGCGGGCCGAATGCGCTGCCCATATGCGCCCAGTCGAAGTTTGAGTTCGTGGTTGCACCAACCATCTCACAAATATCGTCGTGAGAGTAGGACCTTCAGCGCTTCGGAATGCGTGTAGCGTATGAGCATCTCCTCGCTCTCGTTCCTCTGCTTCCTGCTCGCTGATAGTCTATATGATGGTGCATTTCGTCAGTATGGCGTCCTGTAAAAAGTCCCAGGAAGACGTACTGTGCACCGCCGCCACCTCCTGCTGCATTGCTCGTGGCTGCTTCTCCTGCCCCGTCCCGTTTCTTCCTCAAGCTCGTCGAAGGGGAGCTTTCGTTACTCGTCATCGTCGCCATTTTCCACTCCTCGTCTTTTCCTCCCGACTTGTAATTGTTCTCTCTCCTTTGCTTGGGACGATGGATCGCCTCCCGCTTCCGTCTGCTTGCTGCCATGATCTCTGAGCTCGTCTCTCTTCCGCTCGGAGGAGGGGCCGGAGGAAGGTGCTGTCGCGCTCCGTTTCTTCATGAAGATGGTGGCCATTTGTCGAGTTGTGTGGTCGCTTGGGAAGATTGTCGTGTAGTTGAAACTGCTCGACCTGTTGTTGCGGCAGCGTTCCGAGGCGACGTTCCTCGGGCTTGCAATTTGACAGCTGTTGGTGTGAGGATGGAACATAAAATCGACCACGGGTTGGTCCTGATCAACTTGGGGGACAAAGTCGAACTGCTGGTACTGCTGAACCTCGAATGGTGGCGCCGGCATAGTCCTGAATTCTTGAGCGTCGTTTGGAAGGGCCGGTACGCTGTCAGATGACTGGTGGACGTGGTACGCTTGCGGAACGTTCGCCGTGGAGAATGTTGGTTGGAACGCAGCGGGAACTTGTCAAGGAGGAGGAACCGTGATGAAGTACTTGCAGTTGGTTGAGACGGTATCAAAGTTGACGAGCTCAGACCTGGTTAGGGCTCAAGAAGGGGAAATCCAATTCCCAAAGCTCCTCCGTAATCCCATGCCTCCGAGGCCGCCGCCATCTCAGGTCGAGCCACTGCCGACAACTAGTACGTCCAAGTCTGGACCTATCGCTCCCGAGCCTTGTCCTGCGCCATGAACCGTTGGGATTGAGCGGATAATTTGATCCAGCATGTTCTGTCCTTCCAGCTCGAGCACCTGTTCTTGGTGTATGCTTTATGGAAGCCGCGTTGTTGTCGAGTGGGCGATTGGGGAGAGGGGCGATGGTGGTGTTGGACATTTGCACGCCACCAGGGAAGGGAGGTCAGAAGTTAGGTCGAGCAGTGATGGGTTGGGAGGTTCTGTTCGTGGTGAGGATGCTTTGCTTGGGCTTCAAAGTCAGGTTCCCTGTTCGTCGAGAATTAGCTCGGGCTTGGTGTAGAAGACAAAGAGAGCCTCACCAGCGGGCATAACCAACTGCGGCCCAGCGAAAGTTCAAAACGTTGGGCAGGCAACTGGGTTCGTTGACCGGGATGAGTCCCTAATTCTGGAAGATTCGCTTTCCTAGTTTACCAGGAATTTGAAGTAGCACAACTTGCTATCAAGGCCCGTACAAACTCGGCTGCGGCATTCAGCATTTCTCCAAGTCGACCTTGCAGTTTTGAAAGAAAGAAAATAGATCGGAGGATGGAAGGATGAGAGCTACGGGGGGGATTGTCCGACGGATTGGCGTTGAGTAGTCAATTCGCGATGAGCAGGGTTCCATTCCCGACGGCAGTGAGCAAGCAAGAAATCCGTATCATCGCCGGAGGAACGAGAGACGCTGAGTAAGCACGGGATTCTGGGGGCCATGAGCGAACTCCGACGCTCTTTCCCCTGTTTATTNCCCCTATTCTATCTGTTGACGTGACAGCTGCCAACGGGCTCTCTTCGTTAGCTTTAGTTCTATTACGAGGCCCCTGGTCCAACCATGAACTCTTCTCAAACCCGTTACAGTCCTCTACAGGTATACGTGGATTCCGACTATGGCTTCTCCAGCGAGGCCATCTCCGAGCATGTTAACATCCAACCTCAGTTTCCAGCTCCCTGATCTACTCGCCTTGACGAGCTCGTTTCCGTTTCGCGTCAACAGGAACTGCAAGTTTGCGACAGACGGCTCGGAGGGGTGGCTCTTATCTCAGTCTACCGGCAACAACGACGGCCCTGAACTCTCGCAGAACGAGAGAGAGGTTCTGCGGAGCGTCAAGTACGGGCTCTTAGCAAGCTTGTGTAGCCCAACGTCCGACGGACCGCAACTACGCGTTCTGACGGATTTCTTGAGCTTGGTGTTCATCTCGCATGGTAGGATACTGGAGGGCAAGGAGAGTCATGGATGGAGGCCGTGGACATCGATTGTGCATGTCGAGAGTGCGCAGGATGCGTTGGAACTGTTGAAAAGTAATGTTTTGCTCAAACAGTACGTATGTTCAGTTATGAACTGATCGAATCGTTACCCTAACTCAAGTCCATAGCATTGTCCCATCTTTACAACAAATCTTTAGCCACCGACCGGAGGCACATAGATCACGATGGAACAAGCTGTTCCTCCATTCCGCCAAGGCTTTCGCCAGAGCGCAGCTGCGGCTATACGAGAACCTCAAATCGAATACTATCCCCACTCTACCTGAATACATCAAGCTGCGTCGGGAGACCTACGGCTCGTCCATGTTCATCGACCTCCTCGATGTCCTGGAGATATCTTCCAGGCCATCTGGCATTCCAGGTCTTCACCAGCTCACGGTTTGGGCCATCGACATCATCGCATGGATTTTGGTAAGCAAGTTTAACTTCTGTCTACCGCAATTTTATCGGGACTCACAAATACGTTTCCGCAGGATATCTTCTCGTATGCCTCCGGCTCCACAGGCGCAACTCGATGCGACTCTCACAACCTCATCTCCCTCCTAACGACCCACAAGAACCTCTCCGTCCAGGGAGCGATGAACTACGCTGGTGGGATGGTGAAAGAAGCTTTGGAAGAGTTTGACCGTCTCGAACGCGAACTCAGCCCATCTACTAGTGGTAGTGGTGTTACCTCGGGTGAAGGCACATGGGGCTGGCTGGATCTCATCAAGTCCGCTGTGGGGTTCAGTGGAGATGTCTCAGCAGGGAAGAGAACGAGATCAGATTGCAAGTTCCTAACTGATGCGGTTATGGGCCCACCTCTGACCGACGACGACAACACTGGCCTCGATCTAGGGGTTGGATGTGCAGCGGGCCCCACCAGTGGCACCAAGAGCAGCCCTGAGCAAACTGCTCGGTACATCCAGGCTCTGAAAGATTATATTGTTGGGAGTATACATTGGGGGTATGAGACAGAGCTCTACTTTGGGCAGAAGGGCGACGAGGTCCGTTCATTTGGTTGGGTGTTTCTGGCTCGTAGCGATGATTTGTGAAGAGGGGGAGAGCAAGTAGATTAGGTGAATGCTTCTACCTTGGACACTTTTCCATTATCTCATGGTTCTCATCGCAATTCATTTGCGTACATATGTGGATAAATTTGTCTTTGGTTAGTTGTATAGTAGATTCAAGAAATAGGTCAATGAATTTGAAGCTAAGCTTTTCAACCAAACAGATCATCATATACTCGACTTTATCAATCACCTTGTATTTTGGTGTTTCGTCTCAGATTGTCACTGCAATCACATCCATGGCTCTCTTATTCACTAAAACCCACTCTCAATCCTGCCATCTCCTCTCATCCTTGTTGGAATCTTCCAAACTCTCAACCTTACACTTCTCCTCCAACTCCTCTGAATATTGCAGCATTCTCACTGATTCTCCACATATGTTCTTAGGCACTGACAAGGAAACAAAAGAGCCCAAGTGATGCAAGCAGCAGCAAACAGGCTTGGTGCCACCAACACAGGTACAATCTACTCAAGTCCAAATGGCTTGAAACTTGGAGTTCAATTGCAGTGCATCTTTTTGATATGATTAAAGTCACAATAAAACAAGAAGTCTTCTGGTTCAACTTAAACAAATTCAGTGCTGTGCTGTTCTTTGTCTCTGCTCAGTCTGCCAATAAATGAAGCAACTCCAATCAACATTGGCATTTCATACTACTTGTGGTAAATACAAATACATGTTTCCATAACAAGTTCAGTCAACAGAGAAATGAGATATGTCAAGAATATCAAATTGAAAGTATGAAGCAGGGTGAATCATCATCGACCAGGGGGTGATTTCTTCCACCGGGGGGATGGAGGTTAGAAATGACGATTGAGGGTAACAGGTTGGTTGGTCAGGGTCTATGCGACGATACTCTCGTATTCTCTCTGGAGATTCAGAAAGAGCATACGGAAGACCGCGACAAATCGTTTCGGCCGCAGCTTGCACCAGATAGTCGGGTACGAGAAGGCTCTGCACCGAGGTGAACGTCGACCGAGAATTAGGTGCAAGCAAGATGGTGGCATCCGTGCCCCACACGACGGCAGGTATCCCATGCGTAGAGAGATAAGTTGCTGCTTCTAGACGTTTTTTATTGGTCCTTGACTGGGTCGTCGTCGTGAATCTCCATGATAGGCTCCATTTCAACGGGTTTTATTGGTAGTGCCACAAATTTATCTTCTTGTGAGGCCGTCACGGTCACACATTTTCTCACACTTCGCTTTGCAAGTGTTTCAGACAATCGAACCGTTTTACGAGCTGGGTGTTCTACCTTCGTTTCACCAATCGATGAGTATTCTAAAAAAACAAGTTGTGTCAGGACTGCGAAATCCAGCTGGCGCTGAAATTTTGCTGTTTTATAGCTTCGATCAAGAGGTGCAACAACTGATCGAAGTAGTTCAAAGTCTTACAGTGCTTGACGGGGCTGGAGACTTTGAATGCCGAGCAAAGCGATCGGTAGTGGGCTCAGACCACCCGTTGGCCGCTCCGAAACCTATCCCGCTACGTAAGGTAAAGCGGGTCTTGCAGGACACCCATTTTTATATTATCAGCCACCACAAACCTTACCACTTCCACTCCTTTATACCTGCTTTTCATATCTAGACAAGTTGCTATCCCATCTGTACTTTGTATTCTGCTTTTGCTCTCATTGCATGGACCGCATCTCCCGTATCTCCCCTGCATACATGTACTTGCTATTTCACTATGAACTACCTCTTGATCATCGGTTGCATCGACTTTGAAAGAACCCAATGAATGAGAAGCCTGATGAAGCATACCCGTGAGCACGTCGGGCTCCAACAGTTGTTGTGATAATCTACTCTTGTCGTCCCGAGTTTTTCACCTTTTGAGAGGGTCGCAGCTGAGGAAATCACACACGACGAAGGTCAATCGTTTGAGTCGGCTCAAAGGGATGCAATTTTTTCATTGGTTAATAATTCATGATCTGAAGAATCACATACAATTACATCACTGTAAAAACTCTCCTACGTTCATTGGGTATATCCCGGAAATGGTGAGGGGTAGATGAAAACAGGTATTCAGTCTAATATCGTCGACCACTAGTTTAACGATCTGAGTTCCATCGTCCTTCGACTGCATTACATTCATGCCTACTCTAGCTCGCTATCACTCCCACCCTCGGTCTCTGTCTCCGTCTCACTCTCGGCGTCCGTCTCAAATTCACTCTCCAAATCCGTATCTCCATCAATATCCCGCTCGTACTGAGGGTTCCTCTTTGTCCTCTCTCCAGCTGTCGGTCCCCCGGTTCCACTCACAGTCGAAGCAACGGGCCCAGAACTATTCCGACTGCTACCAGCAAACGGAGAACCCGTTCTTGCAATCACACTACTGCCACTTCCACTCAACCCTGACCTTGATAGCCGTGAACCAGCCAAAGGTGACGCTGACCCAACAGGAGACCCACCAACCCTCCCTGGCATCCCCATCGAACTGCTAACAAGGCGTGGTCGTCCCCCCAGCCCCGAAGAACTACTCGCACCAAGCCCCAGCATGTACATCGTCGTACTAACCGTCCTGGTCCTGGCTCCGATGGGTGCTGCCCCGATTCCTCCGTTGAACTCCTGTTTAAGGGTCGTCGTGGTGGATGAAGAAGAGGCGGAGGAAGAGTTGGGCGAAGCGAATTTGGGCATAGGGATCCGGAAGTTTAGACCTGACAGGAGGTCCTCTCCTCCGCTGGAAGATATACCTTTCGCAGAGGCCTGACCACGGAAATCAGCTTGGCTATGCGGTTTCCTCAGCGTACTTCCCAATGAAGGTGAATGTCTCAACCGAGGACTGGTCATTACGCTTCCGAAGGTCGAATTCGGCGAGGCTGGCGGCTGTGGTGGCTGGAGTGGCGCTTGTGATGATACAAGCGACGAAGAAGAGGCGTTGGCAACTGGATTTCTGAGCCACGAGGTCCATGAAGACGAGGAGGAAATATTTGTAGTGGAAGCGGCATTAGGATACCGAGGGGTTGGGGATAATAAGCCAGACTCCGACTGGAATTTCGATTCCTGCGATGCAGATTGGGATTGAGGTTGGGCGTTCTCTTCAGACAGCGGCGATGAGGGCGACAGCGGGGAAGAGCTCGAGTCTTGGTGTACAGCCATCTTCAGAGCTGCGATATCATGTTCGACATCTCCCAACTTCCTCCTAAACCCTTCCATAGCTTTCACAATAGAAGGCTCCGTGCCATCTATGAAAGCCTGGATCTGATCCTCGACATCTCCCAGCCCCATCGCTGACCCGTTCCCATTCCTGTTCGCATGGCCGTTCGTCGGCGTTTGGCTCCTGAAAACTTGCGCAGGCGCACTCCTCAGTGGCGAGAAAAAACTCGAGACCGAAGCCGACAAGGAGCCCGATGCCGATGCAGGTGGCGACATCAACCCAAGCCCAAATCCAGAAGACGACAAAGCTGATCCCGGTAAAGCAGAGGAATACCCCTCCAACGCCCCAGGCACACTCAACAACGTCTCGTAGCCTTTACACAAAACTGCCTCGTCGCTCTTCCTAATTTCCAACTCCACTCGAGCGTCTTCAACGAAGTCGTTCAGCCGCTCAAGGATCGCTTCGAGGATTTCTCGCGGAATTGCGTTCGAGCTGGCAGTGGTGATAGAAGACTTGAGCGACTGGAGACTGAGATGACAGTCCTTGAATGACCGTTGGAGGTCGTCGTACCGACGAGAGGTCTTGGCGAGTTCAGGTAGGAGAGGATGGGTGAATGGCGTTGATTCGATTTCTGAGGTCTCTGGTGCTGCTATTTCAGTCGATGTTGACGATGCCAAAGCCGGTGCTGAGGTCGATGAAGAGGTCGATTGCACCGAGTCGGCCACAGGCTGACTGGGTGGTGAGACACTACGAGTTGAGTGTAACACGGCCGGAGCCGACTGAGGAATAAGACCAGTGACAGGATCCTCGAGCCGATCGTCGAAGGAATCAGGCTGAGAAATTGAGACGAGCGGGATGGAATTGGCGAGAGGAGTCAACATTCCTGCCGATGACTGTGAGGCCGCTTTGTCGCCCCCTATGTCGTCTCCATCTTCTTCGTCCTGCTCTTCCTCGGCACTACCTGTGACCACAGACGTGTCGATGATGACAGGGACAGGGACAGGGACAGGTATGGAGCCCTCGTCGTTGACAGGTGACGGTGCTGTGTCCTCAGCCGCTATATCCTCCTCTTCCTTCTTTCCTTCCTCCTCTTCCTCCTCTAAAACCACCGTCTGCTCCCCACCACCCACAGCCTTCCCTTCCTTCTCATCCTCTTCCCTATATTCCACAACACCAGGCTCGGGCTTAGAAGGACTCAACTCGAGCGATATCGATGATTCCACCCTAGGCGTGCTAGCGTTAGCATTTGATTCTAGTTCCCCATCTTCTCTGTCTCCCTCTTCATCAATGCCAGCATTTTTATCTTCATCTCCATCGACATCACGGGTAGGGAGAGGAGTTGCACCGTCAGAAGGTGGCGCTGGCGGTGCGGGTGAAGGTGAGACTCCGCGTCCCACATCTACATGGGTAACTTCCAACTCGAGTGCTTCAAGCTCTAGCAGCAGACTGTTTGCAGCCTGTTGAGCTTTCGGCGAAAGTGTCGTGGTTGCTTCTGGTGAGGGCGTCGTTACCGGAACCGGAGAGGTAGTGGCAGTCGTAAGAGTCGCAGTCTTAGTCGAACCCGTCGTCGCAGTCGCAGCCGTAGAAGGAGCAGCAACCGTTGCCACAGCCGTCGTCGTAGTATTAGCTGGGGAAGGAGCACGATCGCTAGGTAGAGGCACCTCGCTCATCCAACCCTCAGGCGGTACCCACACATCCTCCGGCAAAAACTCATCGTCCAACGAAACATCGCCCCCCAACTCGGCCACAAGTCTTCGTAGACGGAGTTTGCACGACAGCTCGTATTGCAGCTCGTCCTTTAACTGGTCGACGAGGTATTGAGCTGTCACTAGACGGCCAAGTGTCCCATTGAGCTGGGTTGGATTGCTAGGATTTGAGGACGCCGCGTCGTCGGGAAGGAAGAGGAGGGGAAGGGTATGAGGGGCGTCAAGGGACGATAAAATAGCTTTAGCCCCTTGTATCATCTCATCAAGTATCCCGTCGTCCGCCCTCCTCTCCTCCGCCTTTCGAGCCCACCTCCCCAACTCTTCACTCAGCCTCTCCTCCCTTCCAGCCATCTTGATCCTCAATGCCACTTCGTTCCTCCTCCCGAAAGACTCTCGCATGATATCTCCGCCGAGTTCATCCAAAGCTGTTTGGAAGCGCTCCAAAGAGGCTTGGGAGGCTTGGAGTTGGTTTGAGAGAGTGTAGAGTTGGGAAGATAGCGAGTCGATGGAGGCTGCGTGCCGGGATTTGAGGGTCGATATCGTCGTTTGGAGGGTGTCGGTTTGGAGTTGGGAGAATTTCCTGGAGGTAAAAGTGTCAATATTGTCGAGATTGAATGAAGGCTATGTACGTACATGTACCGAGCGACCATCTTAGTAGCCGTGTTGTCATCCACCTTGAGTTTGTCAAGCTCGAATTGAGCTTGACTTTGAGCGAGACGATCTGCTTCGCATGACTTGGCCTGGGCGTCCAACTCGGAGACCATGCCCTCCTTCTCGGATTGGAGCTCTTCGACCCGGGCATGGAGAGCACCAATCTCGCCATGCATATCGTCCATGAGGCGTTTGAGGTTCCGTTTGCTTTCCGCAAAGGACGCTTCGAGAGTAGGCGCATTGGCAGTCGAAGACGAGTTCCTGGATCCCGAGGACGACGTCGAGGGCCTCCCTTTCCCCATCTTCGCCTCTAGACTCCTGACAAGGTTCGCATACTCCTTCATAGCGATATCCGACATCTTCTCTTGCTCCTCTAGGCTCCGTAGCTTCCACTCCAACTCCCGCTGACGCTCTTTTGACGCCTGTTCCCGTCCTCGGATACGCGCAGCCAGTTCATAGGCCTTCTCTTCACTCAGCTTGGCTTTCACGACGTCGCTTTTCGCGTTCACCAATTCATTGGTACGTTGAAGCAAGATTTCTTCCGTTGAGGAAAGTTGGTCCGAGAGTTTTCGAAGGGAAAGGGTAAGTTGTTGGACCTGAGGTACTGCAGGGTGTGATTGGGGCAAGGTGTCAGGGTGAGGAGTCTGTCGTAGGATCGCCAGCTCATCTTTCAAAGCCTTGTTCTCTTGCTCGAGATGCTGTATCCTGTCGTGCTCGTTGGACGTCTTGAAATAGTGCGACTGCAGTTTCACCGAATTTCGGTGAAGCTCATCCTACAGAGTTGCATCTGAATTTCAGCAAAGGGTTCGTTCATTCTTACTAAAGATAAGGTTGAATTCTATATAAAATTGTAAAGGTAGAATACAGCCTCCAATGAATCGTAAAGGTCGGATATAATCCTCAAACCCCACTCACCTGGACGCGGTCGAACGCTGCTTTCAGGCTGTTCAATTGCGTGACGACAGGGTGGTCCTCGAGATGCATCACCGCGCCATTGGCGTCAATTGCCATCGCTCTTGGCCCTTCTCTTGCGCGTCAAGGCACCTTGCAAAGGCCACTCGATGGTTGTTGCTTGGACGGGTACGAGATTAACGGGACCCTGCATCGGCGAGTGATGGTTTCCGCAGACGTGTAACACACGTGATAATGATGCGCCCTCAAGCTTCTTAAAGCTTCAAGTTCAGGACTAGCCTGTATGGTAGTCCAGTTCCATGAGAAGAGCATGTATGTTGTCCGTCAGCAACAGAAACGACTCGAAGCGGCGGCATGTCTCTCTTCCAAGGCTATACCGTCGATTGTCTGGGCAGAGGATGGCCTTGCATTCGCCCACGCCGTGCCGACTGGTCTATTCATGCTGCAACTACTAGTTCCCGATCATCTGGTCAAGGAGGCAGCTGATACGATCTGTGGAGACCTTCCGTACCGAAGCCTCTCAGAGGCTCTAAAGGAAGTGTGCGAGCACCACATGATAGACCCTGACCAACCAACCTCCTTCCCTCAATCATTGTTTTTGGACTTTGTGCTACCTACTGATATTACTATCGTCGACGAGTATACCCCTCCTAGTATCGTCATACACCCTGCTTCATAATTTCAGTTCGACGTCTCCGATCTCATACTATCTATGACGCTCGAAGGTATTCCAACGGATGTCCGCTGCCCAGCACGCACTGCATTCCTCGATTCTCTCATTACGACGCTCCTGGACCCACCCCTGGGTTACGTGCGTCGAAAGCTCCACTCAACGCTGGTGGTTTATATCTCGTACATCACGTTGTATACGCTTCGAAACCTGCTTCGGGTCCTCGACGATGGACAGTTGGAGCTAGAATGTCGCTCGGTAATCGACGGTCTGAAGGAAGAGAATGGGAACGCTTTTTGCTGGGGGTCAAAGAGGATTGGATTTTTGAGGTAAAGAACCGCCGTGAAGTGCCCCAGAGTCTCGGGTCTGTCGCTTCAAGTTGTATATGCTATTATATCATCTGAATCTTCTCCGGAAACAGCAAAGTCTCTACCAAACCTCTTCCCATAGGCTTAGTGGAAAGGTATCGCGTATCCTCCATTTCGAGAGGTGGCCTAATAATGCTTTGACGTTTACAGCGGTCCCTTTCCCGATCGCATTGCGCCAAGGCTAGCGCTCCGAAACCAACAGCAAAGGTACGCACTGTCAGCGCTCACCATGTTAGCCCCGTTGTCGATCAACCGTTCGCGTACTTAGTCGCACTATGACCTCGAGTGTCGTCCATGGCCGCCCAGTGACACGCTCCTCAGTAGCCCCTGCTTTGCGAAAATAGTAGGATCCAAGATGAACAATCCTCGAACCGCCATATCCAGACAGGAAGATCTTCGTTACTTAACTATTGCCCCACGTCTCATCGCTCGCACTCTAAACAAACATTCATCTGCTTCATGCACATGTAGAACTATCGCAGTCCAACAAACCTGCCAGGGAATTATCTCACACACGCGCGCGAGAGGAGAGACGCAACTAAAATTAAGAATCGCACTTTCGAATTATAAAGAAAACAGTACGCGTTATCTACCTTCATATTCCAGTAAGGTCAGCCGGTCTTAGATACTGAAAGGAAGCGACCAACAAACTGCGTTAGATTTAATCATACGCAGCCAGCTGAACATCCGCCTTGCCAGCTTCCGCCAAAATAACAGCGTCGGCCCCTTTACTTCGTGCGACAAGCCGATACTCCAATTCCGCAGGCCTGATGACGATCCCACCCTCGGTCTTGTCAGGGTTCGGGAGTTTGGCGTCTGGTGTTATTGGGAGGACGTCAAACGCCCAGAGAATCCTAAGTACCAAGATTCGAAGATTTTGTGGTCAGAACGTCAATTTAAACTCGGATTTGGAGAGACAGCAGCGGGCATACGGACCTGGAGATAAGGATAAACAATGAATTGTGGGCGACGTGCATACCAGGACAGATACGCCGTCCGAAGCCGAAGACAAAGTTGTGTGGGAGAGAAGGATTTTCGAGGTACCGCTCCGGTCGGAATTTGTTAGGTTCGGGGAACATCTGTTTCGGCGAAGAGGGTCAGCTCATTGGCCTGTTAGGAGAGGCTGTAACGTACTTCTTCGTTTTGACTCATCGAGCTATACGACCGTCAGCAATTTAGCGCGAGAAGTCTGATCGAAAGAAGGAAATCCACGTACAAGAGGTTGGCCAGCACGGTCGTCCCAGCTGGGATGAACTTGCCTTCGTACGTATCGTCCGCAATGACGCTGTGAGGAACAGCTATAGGCGCAATGGGCCTCCACCTGAGGGAGAGGTTAGGCTTTGAATGGTCCGGGAAAGCAAAGAAAGAAAGAGAGGACTTACCTCATCGTTTCCTTGATCAAAGCTTGCAAGTAAGGCAAAGACGCAGCATCATCATACTCAGGAAGTCGGTCACGGCCAACCACACTATCAAGCTCCTCTTGTGCTTTCTTCATCACCTGTGGGTAGTGAAGCATGGCCACTGCATTTCGGAACATAGCTCAGAGCTCGGGTGTTGACAAGTGACCGGTATAGAGCCACACTCACCGAGGAAGAAATCGATAGTCGAGAGTGTCTACCGAGGTCATAATGAGTGCTGTTTTGCTTCGGAAGAGAGCTCTCTACACTCACAGTTCCTGACCCAGCACCGAACGGCGACGACAACGCATACGCAGTCTCTAGATCATTGAGGCCGAAAGCACCTTGTTTTTCCAATGCCCGAGTAGCAGTGGAGGGATACGCAATGCCTTTCTTCATGCGCTCTTTCACCTCGTTCGCAAGTCCAAGAAGAAGTTTTGAGTCGTGGGCGAAATGTTCTTCTGGTTCTCGGCGCCACCATTGAAGAGGTTTCTGATTAAAAGGTCTCCTTTGTTCGTAAAGATAACTTTTGGAGATCACTGGAACTTACGGGAAGCCAAGTGAGGATTGGGAACTGCGTAGTGGATTGAGATCAACAGAGCTTGTGTAATATGAAGAGTGAAAGCTCACTATTTCGACGAGATAGCGACCGGGCACACTGGATGGAAGAGATAAAGGCTGAGTATTAGCTCCGTTCTACTCGAATACGAGGCCCAACTCACTTAGCGCGAATGTAATCTAAACAGGGTCCTACAAGTCAGTCGTTTGGTCGACGGGGAAAGGGAGACGCGTACACTCGTCAATCTTATGCTGAGCCACCGCCAAGTGATCGTCCAAAGACTTAATTCGGCGTCCGTAGGAGACGACCGTGGCCACCGAGACAGTATACCTGTCGAATTCATTTTCTGGTCGGCAGGTGAGAGGGAAAACATTGGAAGACAGACTCACCGACGAATGAAGCCGGGGAGCGACTTCGGCTCATTCTGATGCTGCAAAAGATCCCTCAGAAGCAACTTGCTCTCCGAGTCTTGCAAAGGCTTATATTGGGACGATGCTTCGACGCTCATACTCGCATGCATGAGCTAGAGGAAGTATGAGGTAAGAAAGGAACCATCAAAAACTATAGAAAGTATTGGGTGCTCACCGACCGCCAATTCCTCCACCTCTGCCCATACGGCATCCCCAGTCCTCTCATATTCCTGCACAAAATCTCGCCCGCGACGATGTTCCGAGGCCGACTCGAATAGATGCTACCCTTCTTCTCGAACAAGTCTGTCGCAGCTTGAATCGTTCCGAGCGCTATAAACCCGACCAATGACCATTATTAGCCTTCCCTCCTGTACGACCAGTCCCATCCTAGGTATTCGACTTTTGAGTGACGACTCACAGATAACGAGTTTCCTCCCCAGATAGAACGAAATCACAGAGCCGAACTTTGTATGCCAGTAGTCGAAGGATCTCCAAGTTCCCTCCTTCATAGGATACGGCATGTCACCCCGGTTATCCATGATAACGTGTTTCCGAGGGCCAGGAGGGAGCTTTCGGACGCGAATGAGGTAGGCGAGGGTCCGCAGGCACCAGCTCGCTACGAGAGCGAGGGCGAGCGAGCGGCCTGGGCTTCCGAGGATCGTCACCGAGAGTGCATTCGAAGACGACATCGTCTCGTCACAAAACGAGCGCAAGGGATAAAGGAAAGGGAAGAAGAGTGAAATTTGCGGGGTGGCCGCTTTGCCCGTTTTGTTATGTGCGTGTGTGCGCGTGTGGGCTTGTGGGCGGAACCAGAAGGGGTGCAAAGAAGTCAATCGCTTCCGGGGCTAGAGAGAAGTGTGGTATATGTATTCGAGTCGAGAAGCACGACCGTCGTGGCTTTCTTGGCCATCATCATGATCTCGCGAACCCCGAGTGGTTGACAGAACCTGTTCAAATAGCGAAGGACCCTTGCACTACCTGAATGATAGCTTCCCACCGGCCAACCGAATGCTTGTTATTGGTAACCAGCATACAGCGCGGTGTGGCGGCGACGGTTGTCTGACCTGACGTACACTGACATTCTTGGCAATGAGCATCAGAAATTTTCTGATACTTACCTATACATTGGAAGGCCAGCCAGAGCCGACTGCAGTCGGAACCACCGGCGTTGGTGCGGGATTGACGAAGAAAGTGCTCAACTTGGGAAATTCAAAGAGGCCGATGATGTGATACGCATCAACAACATAGCCACCGTTAATTTCCGCCGTTCGGAGTCTTCTCTGCAGACTCTGCTATTCACTTCAATTGAAGGTGCCTCTCCAAAAACTAACACGCCGCCTTGGCCCATCTGTACAGGATATAATTATGCACTATGTGCTCCTTCCTTACTCTTCGCTCTCTAATCCTTGAAAATTGATTCTGTGCTAGCCCAATGACGGACGGCCAAGCTCCTCATCCCTTGCTCGTCCCTTGCAGTCCGGTGTGCTTAACTTCTAAGCACGAAAGCAGCGCGGGTTCTTTGGCGAGTCCGAGCTTTGGTACTACTATTGGTTTGCTTTGCTCTGACCGTCAAGGTGCTATCAAGCTGTGTTTAGGACACTTCCGGGAGTATCCCTCTAGAGGCATTTTGACCTCCAAACTCGGTTCGGTGTGCATCCCTGGGGCACCCGCTGTCCAGTCTAGCCGCTTTCTGTCACATCATTCAGTCGATCTGGGCGTCTAGAGCTGGAGGCTCTTCCATCGAGCCCACTGTCACTGAAAAGTGGAAAGTCGCGTTCATTCCTCCTGTCAATGGTGTCTTGGTCTGGGCACTTGGTCCGTTAAAAACTTCGGCCTGCTCTGGGGCCCACTGATATATAAAGACTGTCAATGCCTTCTCAGTTTCGCTGCTTACAACCTCATTTACATCTATTCATCGTTCCATTCTGCGCACTGCGATTGGCAACCTTATTCCTACCTGCATTCTCTACTATGACTCAGGGAACAGAGGCCGTACTAGTAATCGACGATCGACATCCAGCAATCACCTACTCAGGAACATGGGCTCAGGGAGGGGCTCCAGGTCGGGAATATCTTAACACGACGACTTGGACGACTTCGCCCGGAGCGTCTGCTACTGTCGATTTCTACGGTACGCACGATCTTACATTGTACATCGCTGATCATCCCTCCTCTGGCGTAATCACAGCTCCCTTTCCCTTCTGTTCCACCCTCCGCCACTCACAACTACTGCATAGGTAACTCGATCACCGTGATCGGTACCCTGTCCCTAGCAGCTGCGAACTCCACCAACGCAATGCTCGATATATTGTTCAGAGTCGACAACTCACCTACTGCTGCTATGGTTCATCTTCTGCAAACTAGTCCACCGACGTACGCCGTACCTCTATGGGCCTCTCCCGTCCTCGGCCCGACTTTGTCGAAACATAAATTAGTCATTACGCATGATACCGTGTCGGGGAGTGGGAGTTACTTGGTGTTGGATGGGTTTCTTGTTGGGGGGCATAGCGTCTCGGGTCCGGATTCGATTTCTTCTTCAAGTGCGATAGTTAACCCTACGCCGACGCAAGTGCTCTCGATCGTCTTTGGGGTAGCACTGTGCGCGTGCTTGGCTCTCTGCATCTTTCTTTTCCTTCGAATGAGGAGGTACAAACAGCTTTGGATGCGGGCGTCGGAGCCCCACAGTGCTGTGAGCGCCACGGCGGTGTCGGGTTCGTTGAGGACGGGGAAATCGCCGTTTGGGATTGGACGGGATCCTCACCAAGGTCAGATAATTAGTTTTTTTTTTTCCTCAGACGTCGTCTGACTTCCTATTTCGTCGTCTGTAGATGGTAAGGAACCCAAACCAGACTATACTCAAACCCATACTCGGGCTCCCGAGCCCAAACCTCCGGACCGCGATCCCGACGTGCAAATGGGGCGGGATGTCAAGGTATACAATGGTGGTGGTGGCGTTTTGCCGGGCGTTGGTGTCCATTCTCCGGTCTGAGAGATATCTCAACCAGTTAGGGTTGATCGCGTTCGCGTTCGTGGGTTCCTAAAGCTCGACCTTCAAATTGTGTATATTATGCGAGAATTAAATGGAGGATTTGCAGCTTTGCCTCAAAGCAGTTTAGAACCATCGAAGCGACGGTACTCTGAGAAAACGGCGAGTGCACGAGCTGGCTGCTCAGACTTGGGCGCTTAGTTTTAGGGTCAGAAGATGGCCACCGTCACATAGGATTGCCAGTGACTTCTTGAATCGAAGCTGTCAGAACTATATGAGATCATGATTTTTGGAAGTTGGCCATCTTCAGATCTGCACATTGCATATTGATAGGTACGTGGAGAAACGTGGATTGACTAGTACTGACAAGAACAAGGGCAACCAAAACGCCTGACGAGGTTACCAATATTAATGTCGGTTAACTAGATAGTCGTGACCATGCTTATCCTTCTCTTTCAATTGTATTCCTATCTTTAAGGAAACAGACCTCGAGCCTCGACCTCACAAAGCAAGTCACGTCCCCTTGAAACTCGACGCCATTCAGTGGACACAGCCATTCCGCCACGTTCATCGGACGCAAGAAGCTGAAATGATCCGACGGAACAACTCGCTAGCGGTTCCTGTGCCTCGGAGGTAACGGTGATTAAGTCCCACGCCCCTATTTTGGGGTCGCTCTGCCGGCATAGCCCGAGTTGGAAGGTTGAGCGGAGTTGGTCGAGGCTCCAGACATGCTCCAGTGGAGCCTAGAGCATGGGCCGACGAGTCTTAGACCATGGGTTCTAGACACCCCATAGTATTTTGCGTATTTTCGAAGAGGTTTCGAAGGATTGCTGGTGGTGGGTCTGGACCGGGACTTATCCCTGGTGAAGAGAGTGAATTTGGATTGGTGCTGTCCGTCGAACCGAACAAGGGTTCATCGTAGAAGATACAGTTTTTATAGCTGAGGGCATGGGAGGATGGGGAGGAAGATCGTCATATTCACCCCGCTTTCTTCTTCTCGTGGAGTGAGTCTCCACAGCGTGCCTTCAACGGCAACAGCCCTCGCACATTCCACCCGCTCCTGCTAGGTTACAATTGGTCTCCGCTTTCCGATTATATATTTAATTCCGTCAGAAGCGTCGACGACCTAGCCCCAGTCTCGAATCCCCTTTCTCCCCTTGGGTTACCGTGCACTGACACCGGCCCTTCATCACTTCTGTGCCATTTACCACAGTGTCGTTTGTTGTTTCTCACTGGGCGCGCGGAATTTCGTCATATAATAACCGCACTAGGCTGCACCGGAAAATGGATTCTTCGGATTCTACCAATCATCAGCAGCATCTTGGATCCTCCTACCACCACCTCTACTACAACACCGCAAACTCTGCTGGTGTTGCTCTGACTTCACCGAGTTCAGCCTCCCACCAGCACCAGCTGCAGCAGCAGCAGCAGCACACGCGCGCCGGTCAGCTTTACCCGGCTGCATCTTCACCCACAACCACCACCAACGCTTCTTGGCAGCAACAGCTGCAACAACCCCAAATCCCCTTCCCGCATCCACAATCACATTCGTCGCCTCCTGTTCATAGCAAGAGGACGACGAGAGCTTCAGCAGCAGCAGCAGGAGGGTATCCGAATATCGTCCCAGCCATTAAGCGCGAGCGGGTTGATTCAACACCTACGCTTGGCTCTCCGACCAGCGCCAGTATGAACACGAGAGGAGACTCGAAGGAGGGTGTAGGGGCCGGTTCGAGTTCGGCGTCTCATCATCATGACGATCCTATGCCCTCGACGAGCGATTTCGTGAAGAAATTGTACAAGTGAGTGTGTCTCATGTCTCGGCTTCTGGGACTCATTGACTGATAACTGCCTGCTTCGACTAGAATGCTTGAAGATCCCAACTTCCAGTCGGTCGTTTCGTGGGGTCCGCAAGGCGATTGCTTCGTCGTCAAGGTGAGATATGCTCGAGGGCGTACGGTGCGATGATAGTCGTCTGACCTTTGCTCGCCGTGCAGGACATGAACGAATTCACAAAATCCATCCTACCGAGAATGTTCAAGCACTCGAATTTCGCCAGCTTCGTGCGGCAGCTGAACAAGTACGACTTTCACAAAGTCAAGAACACTGATGATAATCAGTTTGGCGAACATGTACGTCTCATGCTTCCTTTCCTCATATGTCTCTCTCTTATCGTATCCCCGCCTTCCTAGTCATGGACGTTCCGCCATCCAGACTTCCACGCCGACAGGCGAGACGCCCTCGAAAACATCAAACGCAAGGTCCCCGCCCAACGCAAATCCCTAGCCTCCCAACAAGCCGCCGTCGCCGCCCAAGGCGGCAACCCTCTCCTCGCACCCGGTGCTGCCCCCTACCCTCCCACAGGTGTCAGCGCCGTAGGAGGTGGAGCAGGCTACCTCTCCCCCGCCGCCTCGGCGGAGCTGCAGCACGAGATCCGTCGACTGAAAGACGACAACGAGGATCTCAAAGGGCGGCTACGGAACCTCGAGAGGAACTACGAGAGCGTGCTTGTCGAGATGGTCGGGTTCCAGAGGGGGATGGCGCAGCAGGATGGCGTTATGCAAAGTCTGATTGCGTATTTCCTGGGGAGTGAGAGTGGTAAGTCGAGTAATAATTTGAGTTCGTTGAGTTCGTTGTTGGTTCCTCCCCCTCGCTCGACGCCTACTTCGTCTTCGCCGTCGTCGACGTCGTTTGGTGGTGTTTCTGCTGGTGTTGTTGGTGGTGGGGCGATGGACGTGGACCCGAGAAGTGGTGTTGTCGGTGGTGGTGTGCCACCGTACCAGCCGCAGAGTAGTAGGTCAGGGTATGTGTCGTATTGAGTCGACTGATTCGATATGTGCGCATCGCCCCTGTGCCTGGTCTACGTTGTGACCCCGACTCGATGCCCATCCAATCCAATCCAATCCTAATTTTTGTTCGACCTGCGCATTCTGAAAATCTATTTCGACTTTCGCGCATTTATTTTTGANTTTTTTTTTGTCTTTTGGTTCGTCTATTTTATGAACTTTGAACTGTAATGTTTTTTATGTCCTTTATTTTCGAGGAAGCAAAGGGAGTTGGCCGCCCCTTTTGTTTCCTCATTCTTTACATCTCCTCTTGTTTCCCCCATGTATGCGGATGGAGACCCTCTCCATCTCTCCCTTGGATGTCCCCTGGATCCCTACCTCAAAATGCCGCAAGACCGTGGAAGAAGCTGTCCATCTGCCCATGCCTGTTCACCAGCAAGACCTACCTCCCTACGTCACTCGCAAACCAGAAGCAGTCAGAGTCGTCGACGCATCATCCCCCCTCTTTTCTCTGTTTCTGTTGGATTCGGTTTTTTTTTTCTTGGTGAATGGAAGCTGATGGAAATTCTTCGTTTTTCTTTTGCCCTTATCCACTACCCTATCCTGTCGTCGTCCATTTGACCTCGCATTTTATTCTCCACCTCTTCCCGATATTTCCTGCCTTAACCCTCTCATTCGGTCTTTTTCCCGACCGCATACATCTATCCTTCGTCCTTGCCTCTGTCCTCGCCCAAAAACCTCACTCTTCCCTCGCTCTTATCCAAAACCCTCGTCATCTTACCCCACCTCGCTCCACCTCGCCTTGTCTGCGCAGGCGGAAACCCTTCTCTCAGCCTTCCCAACGGGACGAATCCAAGCTCGGGTTCGCCCAGCGGTGCCCAGCTCGCTCAACTCTCGCAGCTCTCGCAACTGAGTAGCGCGCTCAGGGAGAGCGGGCAACAGAGAGGGTTGGGTAGTATGCTCGTAAACGCTGGTGTCTCCGGCGTTGGGAGCGCTCCGAACGGGTTGCCAGGGACCGCTGCGACCATGTCGTCGTCAGGATTTGCATCCTCGAGTGGGATTGCAGGAGGCGGAAGTGGAAGTGGGGCCAGCGTGTACACTGCTCAGCAACAGCAGGCGCCGCAGCCTTCGCCTGTTTCCATACCCACTTTGCCGTTCTCTTCGCTCCAGCCTGCTTCGTCTTCGTCGTCTTGGGACCGTCCAGTTCCCGAACGCGAGAGGTACCAACAAGTCGACCGGCAGTACGCGGATAGGGAACGCGAGAGGCAGGAACAGATGGATTTGCAGAGACGCGTTAGGGAAGTGCAGAGAGCGCAGTTGGAGATGGAGATGCAGAGAGAAATCAGCGATGAGGATGACATGAGCGGGATGAGCGATGAAGGGGAGGAGGCGGTGTATTTTTAGCATTCGCAGGAAGAGGAGGGGTTTGGGGTTTCTTTCTTCTTTTTCTTGGTTCGACGACAACAGCATAATTTTTGTTTCTCTTTTTTTGCGTCGGGGACAGATTATCTTCCCCTGTATGATTCAATCTTGGATTCAAAAGTGTATCAATGATGTGTAGAACTCTTTTTGTAATCTTTTGTATGAGTAGGATTATTTTATTTACGTCTCTTGTCTCTCTACTCAGAGTGTACTCATCTCTCTTTTCTTCCTTTTTCTCTTCCTTTTCTTTTCTTTCCTTTCTTTTTTCGTGGTGGTGGAGGAGGACCGAAAGGAGGACCGACCAACCGACCGACCTGGCCGCGACACATGAAGCGGGAAGACTACGAACGTCCGATGGGCTTTCTCCAACCATCTTATTTTTATTTTTATTCGCGATTTTCGCACCNTTTTTTTCTGGCCACCCCTTTTTGCTTCATTTTTCTTCGCCTCTGAGCCTTTTTACCGCTTTTTTCTTCTTTCATGGATTGGGATTGGATTGGGACGACGAGGCCGTCAGTCGGCAGTTGTCCATACTGGGACGATTGGTCTGTCTAAGATGACCATTCGTGCTGACCACCATCTGAGGGTGGGGTGGGTAGTATGCCCAGATACGCTCGCCCTCCGATAACCACACCGTCACACCGTCACACAATGCACCACATACCCTCATCACAGTTCGCCTGAAGGGCGATTTATGTCGAGAGGCAGGCAGTCGTTCTGTCTCGTCAGAGGGTTCTCTTTCTATTTTCGAAGTCTCGGTGATATGTGACATTTGAATGAATACTGACGAATTTTCTTCTTGCCTCCTTCCTAATTCCTTTGACCGCGGTGTTGTGTCGTCATGTCAATCCGTGAACTGAATGTTAACGAAATGCAAACGCATGTTAATCCGCGGATTGAATGACAACCTTGTCGGCCTCCGTTCGACCGTCGTCGACCTGCCTGGAACCTGTGTCTGGTGCTTGTCCTCGAACGTTGTCTCGAATGACAATCTGGACTCACCTCCGCCAACCTGGTCTTTGGCTAACGTTACACAGGTAAACGTCTCCAGCAAC
>JANBPK010001126.1:0-30780 GCA_027579435.1 Candolleomyces eurysporus
ATCCATTCATCTAAACCATTTCCTTTGTTGGTTCTCCAAGAATCAGGGTGGTCCTCCACTTCTGGTGCTGCTTCATTATCTTCCTCAGAGGTAGCATTAAGCAGGACATCCTCTGAGAGGGACAAAACCTCNATGCCGCTTCATGTCCTCCACCTCAGTAAGGAAGGAATGATATACACAATCCTCTCGAAATGTGTCCTCGTCCTCCTCCACCCCTTGAAAGAGTAGAGAGCAGATAATATCATGCGGTATTTCCTGGTAGTAACCTCCTCTAGTATCTATCTTGTCCTTGAAATCTTCAAAGTCCAGAGGATCTTTATCCTCTGCATATTTCTTAGTATATGTTATAGGATCAGGCAGGTCACTATCCATGAATTCTTTGAACTCGCGCTGCAGCGGATCCCCGGGTTGTGGTAAACGCCGTGAAAGTCCGTCTGTGGGGAGCGTCTTGCCCATTACATGGCTAAGTTCAAAATGGAACTTTCTGACATTCTCTATCCACCGATTGATAGTCGCATTTGGCACCGCTCCAGGGTTTTGTAACATTCCCTGGACATATTTAGCGTCTGTTTCCACAACCAATGGCCGCGCCATAATCAAAGTGTATTCATTTTCTTTGAGTGCCCTCATAATCCCATATAATTCCCTCTTAGGCTGAGAATAATTTGCCTCTGTATCATTGAGGGAAGTAGAACCGGACCTTATATAGTGCCATTTATTCTTATCTTGAGGATCTTGTTGGCTGATGTACCATCCTACAGCCATATAGGAAGTATCCTCAGAGAGGCACACAGGCACTCCACTATGAACATCAAGCAGCTTGAGAACAGGAGCGTTCTCAACTGCATTTTTCAGGTCTGCCATAGCCTTATCTTGCTCAGGACCCCATTCCCAGGGAACTGTTTTCCAGGTGAGTTTCTGAATAGGCTTGGCTCACATGTCGTAGTTAGGGATGAATACCCTGAACGTACTGACGATCCCTAAGAAAGACCTTACGTCCGAGATGTCTCTACATGGTTCCCAACGGGTGATAACACCGACTCGATTGGGAGTGGGTTTCCTTCCTTCATAAGAGACTAAGTGCCCTACTATGGTGACTTCTGGCCTGCATAAGCAAGTCTTCTTTCCTGAGAAAGTGCCGCCGCAGTACTTCATTTGTTGAATAACATGATTGACATCCTGAATGTGCTCCCAGACAAACCTTCTTATGCCTGGGTTCTCAGGTATAGTCTCGTCACCACCACCTGGTAACTCGTACTGCGTCGCGGGTCCTTTAACAGGAACATCGTCCACAAAGGGCTCCGTGAACTTAGGAATTTTGGGTTGCAGAATAGCAGTAACATCTTTGTGGAAAATGGGTACAGAGTTCATCCAACATAAAGGTCCATTGTCGTGCCGCACGATCATCCAGCAAAGCGACTAGCCAATTCTTCTGTATTAGGAGGAAGACCTGAATGTGCAATAGTCACAGCGTTGAGCGGCTTGAGACTATGCACAATCCTCAAACTTTTACCGTCCTTTTTAAGTACGCAGAACCATCTACTGCAGTACAAAGAGCTTGAGGGTTCGTAAACACCAGCTGCTATCTTACTTCTCATCATTTCACAAACTGGCTTGAACAGAAATGGGGGAACAGGCTTGATATTTTGAACCCATGGCTTATGAAGAACCGTAGCAATACGGACCGGTGCAAAGAAGTCTTCACAAAACNTTGCCCCGCTCCGCCTCAGTCCAAGCAAAAGCAGCATTCTGCTCAGCCATAAGGTGATGCATAAGCTTCCTTTTTTCAGAGGTCCAAAAACCCAGATGTGCTTTATCAAAGTCCTCCATTCTTTCCTTAGTATACCTTCCTTTAGGTGAAAACTTGGGCGGTGTGGTAGAGAGCTTAGGGATGCCTACTAGAGGGTCACCTGTGATATTCCGTACAATGCGAAATTCTTCAGGGAGGGTACCATAGACAGGCTGAACCTTTTTATCAACTGGCTTATATTTCTTACCAGTCAAAACTCCTTTTATCTTAGCCTCTTGAGCCTTAGGATTTCCTGAAACTTGACCTTGTGCAAAAGATTCTTGCATAGTGAAGAGGTACTGTTCAAATACCTCCCTGTCCTTTGGGTCTATTCCTGGTTCATATAGTGCTTGTTGTAAATATATTATTTTCTTTTCTTCTTGAGTAAATGAACGACCATCCAGTGGTCCTGTGGTAGCTATTATCTTAGGAATGCCGTCTTCTGACATTTCTAGAGTGACCACTATTTCCTCTCCTTGAAACGAATTCAAATTATCAAGGTTCAAAAAGAAGTGCTCAATTCTTTCCTATAGAGTGCAGGTATCTCGCCCTGCAGGAAAGAGGGAACAACTACTCTTTGCCCTGAGTTTGGATTAGTGAGTGTCATCATATGCGAACCATCAGGATGGTTGTGAGATTGAGCACTCATGACCGAGAGAAACGGTTGTCCAAGCAAAATCTTGTATGCCGTGTCACAAACAATGTGCAGCTGAACGTAAGCTATGACACCGTTGCCACATTGTATAGGCACATTCCTTGCTAATCCTAGTGTTCTCGCAGTGGTGCAGTTCAAAGACTGGAGGCCTATGGTAAGATCAGGATCCCAGGATATACCGAGAGTCCTGGCCACTGCCTCACTAGCTAAACACACTTGCGAACCTTCATCAAAAATGCATTCTTTGCGCTGCACATGGTTTACAACAGGAAAGAAGACACGAATCTTCTCAGATTCAGAGGCCGTCACCATTCCTTTGACTTCTGCCCTGTGGTGTTCAGCAAGGAAAACCTCAACCGCGTCGGGTATAATGAGGCCACCAGCTGGGACTTTTCCTGAGCTGTCCGACTTATAACACATGGGAACAGGTAAGTCTTGTAACAGGACCTCTACTACTTCTTCAGTAGGCTTCTCCTCTTCTTCTTCAGGTACATCTTCCACTGTAGCCCTTTGAGAAGGTGGAGGAACTAAAGGTTCCTCTACCCTTGGACTAGTGGCGTCAATTTGGGAGTAGATTTCAGAGAGAGCATTTAAGTAACTGAGAGAGTCTTGACCAAGCTCAGTCATAGTATCTTCTAATTCCTGTAGCAATGCTCCCCATAATTCTTCCGTCTGTCCAGACCTGGAGTGATCCCATGTGCCTTTCTTTAGCAACTCAATAGCCTCTTGCTGTGCAATTGGCGAGACCATCGCAAGGTCTTCGAGCTTCATGGGATGTGGTATAGAGAAAATTTCTTTCATAATTCCCATTATAAGCTCTTTCCTTGCTTGTTTGAGAGCATGCGCACTCTGCCCAGCAGGCGCTTCAGCCAGCATCTTTTCCAGCGCCAAAACCTTTCCTCCTTGAATCGGCTTTGTCCTTAAGGGAGGAACCTGCACATACGGCATCAACTTCCACGTAGGTTCCACTACTTTGAGTCCACTTGGTTCTAATAAATTTTTGTCTTTTTGTGTATGGTTGGTATCATTGACCTTGCTAGTTCGGCCCTCCAGAGAGTTACCCTGGTTCTTGTCAACATTTTGTGTAGAGACCGGAGCACGTTTCTTTGCTGGGCCTCTCAAAAATCCTCTTGGTTGTTGTTTGCCGCTGCTCGACGTGTCTGGAGCTGAAACTGCTCCAAATTCTCGAAACATTTAGACAATTCACACAACTGTTCAAAGACCTCACAAGTAGAAGGTTCCTTAGGTGGTTCCACCTTTGGCGCCGCTGCTTGAGACGGCTTGAGTTGTTGAGCGATACGGTTAAGGAACGCATTTTGCTCCTTCTTCATCTGCTCCATTGACTGTTGGAGAACAGAGTGAGTGACAGGCTTGTCATGTTGTTGGTAAAACATGTCGAAAGCCTCTGCCTCTAATTCGTCGTATTCCTCCAATAAGTTCAATTCTGCCTGGGTGGGTCCTTTCCACATGGCATCAACTCTCGCTTTCATCGTAGTACCTTCGGGCACCTTGCAAGCGACAACGTTTTCTTTACAGAAAATAGTGTTGCCTCTTTGAGTAATTCTTCCGTTTTCAATTCCTTGCCTTACTTCGGGACACTGAGAAATAGTATGGGTATTCTGGCTGCAATACCAGCAGCTGAATGTAGCTCCTGCGGGCCGAGTATACATGCCAGGCTGTTGGCCTACCGCTTGGTTAGGAGGACGATAGGGAGCTGGTGCCGGAGCTGGCGCCGCATGAACAGTAGTGGAGAAGTTATCGAATTGAGTCGTCAAAAGGGACATGGACTTTTCTACTCGATTGAGAGTAGTGAAAACCTTTGCCATTTCCTCACTCATGAACTCTTGCTTAACCTTTAGGGCCTTCAGACCAGCAAATTCCGCACGATTGCTGAGGCCACTCAAAGTCATGTTTCAAGCATAATCAGCTTCTTCTTCCACATAAGCGAGAGCACCAAATGGTGATGAGATCGGTGCTGCCAAGCTCAGAAACACACACACAAAACACCAACCAAAACCTATAAGCAAGCTGTGTATAGTCAAGCGGTGTGAGAGTCAGGCCGCACAAAGTCAAAGTGCAAGTTTGTGGGGGTTATTGAGTGAATTAAGAATACTAAGTTCCCAAGTTCTCTCTTTGATACACTCCACAGAACTAGAAGTACCCTAGTGTACTGCTAGTAAAGTTCCTATTCTTTAGTAGTCACTCCTTATGACTGCTTAAGTTCCTAGGTTTCCAATGCAACTGATAGTTCATGCCATGTGAAATATAAGCAGAAAAGCTTGATAGATTTGTTCGATAAACACAAGTAAAGATAAAACAACAATGATACAATGATGCTGCTCGAGTCCGTAGTTAGTGTGTATATATACTACTTCGAGCCGCGTAAAAATAGATAGAGAGACACATGTGATAGACAAGTTCATAGCCAATAATAAAAGTCCAAGCAAAAGATAAAGAGAAAATAGAACCGGGTATTGGTAGAGGCTGCGCCAAGATTGTAGCTGCGCGAGTCAGGCGCACCTCTGAATGCCAAATTTAGCTCACCATTGCCTTTCTGGTGAAGCCGCGTGAGATGCCGACTGATGATCGAGGGTGGACAGGCATCCTTGCTCTGCATCCCCTACCCCCATTGCCATCCTCAAGCTGCTTGGATAGGTATGGTTGCCCCGGGTGGAGTCAGCTGCACCTTTGTCCCCGATACCAACGGTCGGTCTAGTCATTTCCTTGACTCAGAACTTGAGCCGCTTCAGAACTTGCGCCATGTTGGAGCTTATAACAGCCATCAGACTGCGCCACCAGCTATGGACTTCGTCGTTTCGAAGGTTTCCTCAGGCCGCTCCAGCACTTGTACTCGAATAATGTGAAGCCGCCTGATCTCTGAACTCTCTGGTAGTGCCGCCTGAGAGTCCTGACAGTTGCGTTGTAAAGGTATATGACTTTCTGACGCCGCTTTAGTCGAGCCGCCTGATTTTTAGCACGGCGTCAACTAAAGTAGCTTCTCTGGTCAGGGTATAATACAACTGGGGTGGCTTCAAGTTGACAGCCTCGAGTAGCTTTAACTCTTATATCCCTAGAGTCGTCGTACTAACTCTTTTCCTTCTCAAGCCGCATGAACCTTATCGATAGTGTAGCCGTTCTTGTACTTAGAGACTCAGACTGTGTCAACTTTGTAGTTTATTATTGCAAAAATTGAACTTATATTTGCTAAAACAGACGCGGTCGTATCAACAGTCCCACTGCCGCCGTGTCAACCATTTCCGTAGCTACCTTAATAACTTCCTCCAGCGTAAATGGGTCCTCTTCATCTCACGCCGCCCCTTCAGCGTCTGCGGCAGGCGTTTTGCAAGAGAGCCGCTTGCTGAGTCCTTCTCTAAAGATACTTTTTAGTCCTCCAAGGAACTTAAGTACCAAATCTAAGTTGGCTATAACACCAGATTTGAGAAGGGGTTCTGCTTCAGCTTGGAAGCCAAGAGCAAACTCATAAAAAGCTGACTTCTCGTCCCTGCCAATAGGATGTTCTCGAGCCTTGTGACAGAGGTCATCCAAACGAGCCATTGATCCTACATCGAATCTCAAAGCCTTTGGTAAAATCTTCATAACAGTTTTTCGCCAGTCCTCAAAATGGTAGGGGTGGTATCCTCCTTCCAGACAGCACCAAAGTCGTGCCGTCTGAGTATCTAAGTAGGATAAAGCATGCGTGACAACTTCTTTGTCTTGCCTGCTTAAGCCCGCAACCTTTGCAGCCAAATCCACACCTTTGAAGAACCTAGTAGCAGTAGAGGGATTAGCCGGGTCATAAACCGGTGATGCGCAGGTCGCGTTCCAAGGCTCAAAACACAACAAGACGAAGATCAAAACTCTAACACCAACACACACACAAAACAAACACACCAAGTACCTTCGGAAGATAAGAGGCGGGCAAGGGTATAGTGAAAAGCTCTAAGTCAAGCTGGACTTGGGCTTCGGAACGTAAACTTTGCAATCGCAAGTTCGAGGGGGGAGCTAAGGCTCAACCAGGTTCGATGTTATTGCTTCGGAAGCTGAACTTCGTGGACAACAGACTTCGACAATACACGGATTTGACTTCAGAAGTGAGAACACGGTCTCGACACGATATAACTTTAACAACGCGATGAGGACACGGCCTCCGAACGACTTCTGAACTTAAACACGCAAAAGATAACAGAAAGGCTCTCGTAGATTCGGTGGGTAACACGGACCCGGACGCAAAATACAACGCTAGCTACCCGCTATATAGATCCAGTACTTGGAGTCCAAGATTAAATACTGTAAATAAGTTTGGCAAACACATTCAAAACAAACAGAGATAAAAACACATGAAATCAGCCAGTCCGAAAAGAAATAATCATATGAGGGTATCCAGGCTCCAGAACTAGGTCTTGACCTTCCTAGACTTGCATCGAGACGCATTCGGAACCACTGCCGAAACGGCACTCCACTACTTCCACATGCTTTAGATAGTTTGGAATAGGTTCGGAGGTGAGTACCTTTGCTCCCAACCCTACTTCCGTCTATCCGGTTTGCTGGGCACCACTCCCAAGCCCTTATCACGTCATCGGCCCGGCTCTAGGCCTTCCGCATTCTTCCGCACTCCATGCTTTCCTCGTTATCCACGTCGGTTCGCAAGACCGAAACCTTCTCGGGTTCTGAAGCCAGCCGAGAGTCCGGTCTCCACTCCACATCAGTTCACACCTTGAGTTGGCTCTTCAGAAGCCTTCTCAGCCGAGCCGCTCGTAATTCCGAATCCAGTAACTGTCATGTTTAATTGACTTAACGGATTTGCCATCACGTCCTCAAAGCCACAGAGTGACGTTACACCTTCCACTTAGCGAATGTCAGGGCGAATGTCCCATGTAGTGTGCAGACTCTCTTCCTACACCATACCTCGCCAGGTCAGGCGCGCAGTTGTGGTTCCGAATCGATTTGCTACCCTTCGGATACATTCGCAGGGCCTTCCTATTTTAAAGCACCACTGCCGAACCGTTGTACTTAGGTTCTGAGCCAGATCCTTGAGAGCTGCTAAGTCTGAAGCCGGGAACCGCTTCAACTCTTGGTTTCGCAATGTTCAGAAGACATGCTAAGTTCTATAAGTCGTTATCGTTACTTAGTGCTTTAATTCAGAAGCACTTCCAAAGAAAAGTTCTATTAATTCGCGATTTTTCTAAGGGTATGCAGGCAACTGCCGTATCAGCGCTTTGAGGAGGCCGGGGTTCTTTCCTTCGCCGGGCCTCTCAAAAATCCTCCTGGTTGGCTGCCGCCACTCGACGAGTCTGGAGTTGGTTTTGCTCCATGCTCTCGAGCCGCTTAGACAGTCCTACCAACTGTTCAAAGACTTCTCGCGTCGTGGGTTCTCTCTGTACCTCGGCAACTGGCGCCGCTCCCTGTTGAGACGGCTTGAGTTGATTTACAAGCTTATTGAGGAAGGATTGCTGGTCCCTTCTCATCTGGTCTAAAGACTGATTCAAAACCGAATGAGCCACCTGCTCTTCCTGATGCTGGTAGAGCACCTCGAAGGCCTCCTCTTCCGTCGCTGAATACTCCTCAAGTAAGTTGAGGTTGGCCTGCATGGGCACCTTCCAAGCCTTATCTACCCTTTCTTTCATGGTAGCATTGTCTGGTGACTCCCTAGTCATCATGGTTCCTTTGCAATAGATAGTACTACCTCGCTGGGTAATACGCCCTTTCTCGATATCAATCCTAACTTGGGGACACTGGGAAATGGTATGGGTTGGTTGCCCACAATACCAGCAATTGAAGGTTGCTCCTGCCGGTTGAGGATACATTCCCGGCCACTGTCCTGCTGCTGGAGGCGGATACCTACTAGGTGTTCCCACTGAAGCACCGTTTGACGTCGCCTTAATGGTAGTAGAGAAGGTGTCGAACTGAGTCGTCAGTTTAGAAACCAACTTGGCAACTTGGTCGAGCATTGTGAAGACTCTTGCCATGTCCTCGGTCATAGATTCCTGCTTGACTTTCAGGTCCTTGAGACCATCCGGGTCTTTCCTGTCAGTCGAGCCGCGTGAAGTCGAACTTCGCGAGTATTCAGCGTCCTCTTCCACACTAGCGACGGCCCCAAAAGGTCCAACCGCTGCTACGTCTACCATAGCGGTCGCCGTGGATATAACAACATCCAACGTATAGGGATCCTCTTCGTCGCACGGCACCTCTTCAGCACCCTCAGGAGGTCCTTGACAAGAAAGACGTTTGTTCAAGGCGTCTCTGAAGCTAGGCTTCAAGCCGCCTAAGAACTTAACCACCAAATCCCTGTTGGCGATTATGCCAGACTCGAGCAGCGGATCAGCTTCAGCCTTGAAACCTAAGGCAAACTTGTAGTAGGCCGCTTTCTCATCCCTTCCAATAGGACGCTTCTTGGCATCGCGACAAATATCTTCCAAGCGAGCCATAGATCCAAGATCATACCTCGATGACTTGGGCAAAATTTGCATGACCGACTTCCTCCAAAGCTCAAAGTCGTACGGATCATGCCCTCCTTTCAACAGTCCCCATTTTTGAGTGGTCTGAGAGTCCAGGTAACTCAGAGCATTCTTGACAATTTCCTCATCATGCCCCTTGAGTCCCACCGTTTCCGCAGCAAGGGCTACTCCGTCAAAGAACCTCGTCGCTGTAGATGGGTCCTTGGAGTCGTAGTTCAGGTGTTTGCCACTATACGCAGCCGGCATGCTTTTAACCGGCCTCCTAGGCGCAGTGGGTCCTTCCGCCTCACTACCTGCGCGACTCCCTTGCGCTCCTCTAGCCATTTGATTGAGAAAGCTAGTTAAGTCTAAAGTACTTTCTTCGCCTTTGAGAATCAAAGAGTTTAGTGCCTCTTCAATTTGTTCTTCTTGAGCGGTATGAAAGTTTGATTCTCCTAAATCCGAGTCCGAAGTCTGTCTCCTTACAGTCCTTTGTGGATTGGAATGTCTAGTCGGCAAGTAGCTATTGACAACTACCGTTCCTGCGTCCCGTGAGTTTCGAGTGTTCCTTCCAACACTCTGTGCTCGTTCAGTTTCCTGACGAATTCCTTCTACCCTACAAGACACTTCCTCAGCCAGATAGTCTTCTGGTGTTGAGCCTGGTCTCGCGAAGTAAGACGTCTTGTACGAGTTCGAATTCCGTTCGCTCTTTTGCGAACCAGAAACCCTCGCTTCCTAAAGAGAGATGAAAACCAAATATTCACCCCCCTCGCGGTGGGCTCCAAATGATGAGATCGGTGCTGCCGAGCTCAGAAACACACACACAAAACACCAACCACAACCTGCATACAAGCTGTGTATAGTCACGTGGTGCGAGAGTCAGGCCGCACAAAGTCAAAGTGCGAGTTTGTGGGGGTTATAGAGTGAATTAAGAATACTAAGTTCTCTTGTTCTTTCTTTGATACACTCCACAGAACTAGAAGTACCCTAGTGTACTGCTAGTAAGGTTCCTATTCTTTAGTAGTCACTCCTTATGACTGCTTAAGATCCTAAGATTCCAATGCAACTGATAGTTCACACCGTGTGAAATATATGCAGAAAAAGCTCGATAAATTCGTCGATAAACGCAAGTAAAGATAAAACAACAGTGATACAGTGATGCTGCTCGAGTCAGTAGTTAGCGTGTATATATACTGCTCCGAGCTGCGCAAAAATAGATAAAGAGACACATGTGATAGACAAATCGTAGCCAATAATAAGAGTCCAAGCAAAAGATAAAGAGAAAATAGAACCAGATATTGGTAGAGGCCGCGCCAAGATTGTAGCCGCGCGAGTCAGGCGCGCCTCTGAACGCCAAATTTAGATCACCATTTCCTTTCTGGTGAAGCCGCATGAGATGCCGACTGATGATCGAGAGTGGACGGGCATCCTTGCTCCGCGTCCCCTACTCTTGTTGCTAGTCTCAAGCCGCTTGGACAGGTACGGTTGCCTCACCCGGCATCATCTGCACCTTTTCACCCAATGCCAATGGTCAGTCTGGTCATTCCCTTGACTCAGGACTCGAGCCGCTTCAGTTCCTTGCGCCGCGTCAGAGTTTATCACAGCCACCCAGCCGCGCCACCAGCCATGGACTTCGTCGTTTTGAAAGTTTCCTCAAGCCGCTCAAGCACTTGTACTCGATTAATATGAAGCCGCCTGATTTCTGAACTTCTCTGGTAGTGCCGCCTGAGAGTCCTGACAGTTGCGTTGTAAGGTATATGACTTTCTGACGCCGCTTCAGCCGAGCCGCCTGACTTTTAGCACGGCGTCAACTAGAGTGGCTTCTCCAGTCAGGGTATAATACAACTGGGGCGGTTTCAAGTTGACAGCCTCAAGTAGCTTCAACTCTTGTGTTCCTAGAGTCGTAGTACTAACTCTTTCCCTTCTCATGCCGTGTGAACCTTATCGATAGCGTAGCTGTTCTTGTACTTAGAGGCTCAGACCACGTCAACTTTGTAGTTTATTATTGCGAAAAGTGAACTTATATTTGCTAAAACAGACGCGGTCGTATTACTGATACCAAACTTTCGAGCGGCGGAATGGAATCGGAAACTGAAGGAACTCCCCAAACAGCTCTGCTACAATGTGCCCCCAANTAGGGAAAGAGAATCGACAGAATCTCAACAAGAGGCTCTCGGCCCACTTCCAACCTTTGCAGCTAAGCCTGTTTACACGGATCCTCGACCATTGATCCTCCATCCTACATTTCCTAACCCAGTAATTCATCCATTTCACTCTTATTATCCATCTCGAATTCCTACAACCAATACTCCCATCCCCATGTTCAGGAGTGTGCGCGAAAATACAACTTCCACTCGATTACAACAACTCTTGGCTCCGTCGCGAACGAACGATCGAGCTACTCACCTTCAGAACGATCCGCCTAGGAGAGGAATGCAACCCCCTCCTCCTCCTGTTCCCCCTATGCGCGGAAACATCGCTGCTCCTGCCCCTGGAGGAGACCCGGGAGGAGAACCCTCTGATTCTGATGACGAAGGACAGAGAAGATCTCATAGGGATCATCGAGCGCCTAGCCGGAGACAAAGGAATAGACGAGAAATAGAAACCCGGACTACCGACTCTAAATCCACCGCCACACGCTCTCCACCAGAACCGAGGTTCGACACCAAGTTCCGCCTCGATATCATTCCAACTTGGAGTGGAAGTCCAGATGAGCTCAGACGCTGGATCATGAAGATTAATAGGTTAGCCCAACAATCCCAGATCATGTATGAACAACTAGGTGGACTCGTCCCAACCAGGCTCGAGGGAACAGCCGAAAAATGGTATTACAGCCTTTCACCTGAAACTCGATTAAGGTACGAAGAAAACTGGGATGCACTTCGACAGGGAATCAGTGAATACTTTATAAATCAAACATGGATGGAGAACCAGAAGATTCGCGCTAATAACACTAAGTATCGCGAAGCAGGGCACGGACGAGAGACGCCCAGCGATTACTTCATCAGAAAGCTTGAACTTCTCCAGCTCAATTTTAACTACACTGACCGGGAACTCATAAACCAAATAATGGCAGGATTCCCTACTCACTGGACTCCCATCCTTACGCCTCACCTTTACTATCACGTCGAGCAACTCCAAGCAGCCGTTAAATTCTTCGAAGATACTCTCATGAGAATGGAACCACCTTGATACTCCGACAATGGCCCTTCAAGCTTCCGGTACAATTCACGAAACCCGTTCAACCAGTACCACAATCCTCGAGCTAACGCAAACCTCGCAGAAGGAGGTTCAAGAACATCCCAACTTCAGTTGCCCAAGCCTCAATTCCCCAAAGACGACTCTAATGTGTCCAGGAGGGGAACACCGGAAAGCGTAGGAAAGAGACCTTGTAGACACTGTGGCAGCGGTAAGCACTGGGACTACAAATGTAAATTCGCTAGGAGAGGAGAGAAATTGGCACGAACCAACCTAGTAGAACACTCTACGGAAGACCTAGAACAGCAAGCCGATTACGATGAAGCCTATTATGCATTGGAAAGCGAGAACAAGGAGGATTTTCACCAAGCCCTCCAGAACCAGGAGAAGTAGCTCTCCGGTTCCCCATGGAAGGCAACCCAGTCTTCACTTCCAATACCTTCAATATCTCAACCCAAGCACTCCGTCAACCTACCAATGCTATCAGATGAGCTCTCCTTGGGAAATTGATGCAAGAAGAGGAGGAAGGTATTCTACGACCTCTATTCCCCCTTCCTGCTCCACTAATCCCACAAAATATAACTCAGCTAAGGCCGCGTCTTGCGAAACCCGCCGGATGTGCGTTCTTAGGATCTAATCCTACCCAGATTATGGGGTACGTAAACTCTCTCTCTGAACCCCTTTCACCTATCGTCATCGACTCCGGTTCCGATATAACCCTGATTTTAGAACAATACTTGAAGACACTTCAGAAACCAGCAAAGGTGCGAAAGGGGCAGCGTATTACACTAGTACAAGTGACAGGACGATCTATTATCACCGGGTATGTAGCATTAGACCTCTACCTCCCTACCTCCAAACCACTAGAAGCAGTGTGAATTGCAGTTGAAGCATACGTAGTAAAGGGGATGAGTACTAACTTTATCCTTGGAAACGACTTTGCTGAACAGTACAGTATCAGCATAAGCAGACGACAAGGGCAAACTTTTATCACGTTCGGTGACACGGCCCTCTCGATCGAGGTACTGAAGCCCTTGGACCGCAACAAACTCTACAATGATCTCGATGGAAATTCATTTAAGGTACTCGCGCATACGGAACTTGCTCAGAGGGTCGGAAGGAATAGAGCGCACCAAAAAGCACAGTCAAAGAAACGAAGAAGATGACAGAAATTCAGCCTCGGTGAAGCTCGCACTAGCTTCACTTACCACATAGCACCTAGAACCCATCAACTGGTACACCTCGATTGCGTCTTCCCCCCNTAACCCTGCATCCTTTGTAATAGAATGAACGGCGTATTCTAATTCAACTCCTGACTCTTTCTCCTTGTATTCCTTACCCGAAACCATCATTTCTAAGGGTAAACCGTATGTATGGATAACCAATTTCTCAAACTTACCCATCACAATTCCCCAAGGAAAACTCCTAGGTCACTTGGTTGATCCCAAAGACGTCTACTCACCTGTCGATCGACTGACCTCAGAAGAACAGAAGGAATTCCACTCGTATACCCAATTCATCCAGAAATACGGTTCCAAACCCTTGTCACTATATTCACAGTCATTCAAGAAGGAGAACGGATCAGACGTCGAAGAAAAGGAACTTCGCCTCTCATATAACCAACCTACTCAGGGGGGACCCAAGACTAGCGAGGTCCCTGAGCAAACACAGAGCTCCCAGGAATTTGAGGAAGAAGTCGATATATCAGAAAACCTGGATGATGCACAAACACGCAGTATGAAGGAGATACTCAGGAAGAACGTAGAAGCCTTCGCTCTCGACGGACGACTGGGAAACTATGACGAGGAAGTGAGGATACCAATGAAGGGGGATGCTAAACCCGTTTCTATACCACCTTACCCTATGTCGCCGGCGAATCGCAAAACTATCGATGAGCAAATGGACGCTTGGCTACAACTTGAAGTGATAGAACCATTGCGTAGCCCATGGGTGGCCCCTGTGTTCATTGTTCATCGGAATGGGAAGCCCAGGATGGTGATAGACCTCAGGAGACTTAACGACCAGGTTGTCCCAGACGAATTTCCTTTACCCAGGCAAGAAGATATCCCGCAAACGTTAGCTGGCAGTCGATATCTTTCAAGGCTGGACGCTTTATCCGGTTTCACCCAACTGAGCATAAAGAAGGAAGACCGAGAAAAACTAGCATTCCGAACCCACCGAGGGCTCTTCCAATTCAAACGAATGCCATTCGGATATTGGAACGGTGAAGAGATCAAAACGGCGAGACCACTAAAACACCAACACCACACACAACCCAACCAAGTAAGTCGAGCCGCATGAGATCTTTAAGTTGATGCTTTGTACCGTAGTCAAGCCGCACGAAATCAAGTGCGAGTCGTGGGGGTAGTAGTGAGTATTAAGAATTAGTTAGATTCTTCTCTGCTAAAACCAGGGGTTGAAGCATATAACACTTCTCAACTCAGGTATCTTTGTCTTTTCCTTAAACCAATATCACGCCGCACGAGATAAAAGTCACAAATCCAGTCGATTGCAAACGCAAAGTAACACAAATAAAACAGCAGTAATTCTCTAGGGAAAAACTATGCTAAGAGAGTCCAATATATATACTATCTGGAGCTGCGCAATCACCAGAGCATGGTAAATAGGTGTACACAAGATTTATAAATAAAGAGAGTCCAGGCCCCAGCTNAGAGAGAGAGATAAAAAGATAAAAAGAGGGTATTGGATATGCCAAGGCGCCGCCGCGCCACTCCTGCGCTCCCGCCGTGACTATTAATAGATCCTTGTTACCTTTTCTAGTATGCCAAGTGGGATGCCAAAGTTGATCGAGGGTGGTTGGTCTACGGTTATTCCAACCGCCGCCTTGGTTAACCTTTGCTCGAGCCGCGTGAGGAGGAGTCGGACCTCCATCAATTGAATAGGTTTATCTTGGCAAGTCCCTTGTGACCGCCCTCCGGGTTATCTCTTTCCGTGAACAACTTTCCTTTCAGAGCACTTTTGAGCTCCTTTTTCGTGCCGTGCCAGCCATCATGCTGTATGATGTGCCAAAACCTCGCCGCGCATCTCTTTGTATGCTTAGGGACTCGCCCTACTGCTCTAGCACTGAATGTACTCGATTAATGTGAGGCCGCGCGAGAGGGTAGGTACCTTTAGTGCCTAGGAAACCACCTCTATTGCTTTAGTAGTGAAATTGAGCCTTTCAGCTGCAGGGTAGGCCATTTGATCTGAAGCGGCGCCAACCGGCTAGCTTACTAAACCCTAATCTCTGGTATATGGTGGGCACGCCTCTAAGTTGGCAGTCCTCAAGTAGACTCCAACTCTTGTGAACCCAAGAGTAGTGTACTCTTTAGTTATCCTTCGCACCGCGCGAGTTATCTCAATACTGGAAGGGTTTCGTAGTGTAGAGATTAAATAGACACGACCGTTAATTGAATTGTTAACAATATTCAATAAAATGGGTATTTATTTGCGAAAAAGTGAACACGGTCGTATCACCGCCTCCCACACCTTAAGCTGAAGCATTGATACACCAAGTTTCATGCACCACATTGATAATCATAGGCTTCCTACCGCACTGGCTCCCACACCTAATGTTAAAGTGTTGATACACCAAAATGTCATGCACCACTTTGGCTGTTGCAGTCTTGGATGCCTCCTCCTCCATAATCTGTGAGCTGGTATGTCACCCATCACACCAATCACACAGTGCTGAATCTCACAGTGGGAGTGGTGCATCAGTTATTCATTGATCACAGGATCGGAGCACCATCTTTCCCATTGGAAATGGTGCATCAGTTTTACACTACACCAATTACAGAATCAGAGTGCCTCTGCCCCTCCATTGTGCGTGACCTCTTCCAGTGGGAGTGGTGCATCAGTAATACACTACAATTACAACATCAGATTACTGTCCCTCCCAGTGGAATGGTGCATCAGTTATGCACTACATGACCAGAGCGCAGTCCCTGCCCGGGGTGGAGTGGTGCATCACATTGATTACAGGACCAAAGCGCTGTCTCTGCCCAAGGTGGAGTGGTGCATTAGTGACACACCACGTCAATTACAGGACCCATCCCTGCCCAGCGCATCAGTTATGCACCTTGTCAATTACCACGTCAATTACAGGATCACAGTGCCCTCCCAGTGGGATTGGTGCATCAGTTACACGCACATTGATCACAGGATCAGAGTGCCATCTCTCCTAGTGGGAGTGGTGCATCAGTTATACACTACATTGGTTACAGGATCTCTGCCCCTCCATAGTGCGCAACATGGTGCATTAGTGACACACCACATCAATCACAGGATCAGAGTGCATCAATGGCGCACCTTGTCAATTACAGGGTCAGAGCGCCATCCCACCCTGGGCGGAGTGGTGCATCAGTGACGCACCATGTTGATTACAGAACCAGAGAGCCGTCTCTACCCAGGGCAGAGTGATGCATTAGTGACACACCATGTCAGTTACAAGACCAGAGTGCCATCTCTGCCCAGTGCATCAGTTACACTCCTTGTCAATTACCACATCAATTAGTACAGGATCAAAGCACCTCTGCCCCTCTGTAGTGTGCAAAGTGGTGCACCATTACAGGATCACAGCGCCATCAAGCCAGAGAGAGTCCAGGTAAGACCTACTATGTTAATTATCACAATATGCCATGTATATTGGGCAGAAAGCCAGGCCACATTGCCCCACACGCCATTTGGTAATGTCATTGATTTGCCATTTGACCACTGAATTACTACATACAGATAGAATCCTTGGCATCATTCTCATAGTCCTGTATGACTCTACCTTGAGCATCACCAACACCGGCCGCTGTTGTCAGCATTCATGATAAACTGTTTCTCACCCAATTTGCATAAATGTTTAGGCCAATTATTTGGGCGCTTATTGGCAGATGTTGGCATTTTGGGTGCGATACACTGCTTGTATGTGTGGTGGTGTATAATCTGATGCAGCTTTCTTTTAGAGTGTGCCTGATGCCAATGCAGGCCACCGATTGGGGCTCAGTGATGCACCACTTTGGGAACAAACTTGCAACCAGTCCATCGCTGACAGTGCAGAAAAATGGGATAAACATAGAAGTGACACCCTCCAGGGATATAGATTGATAACTCATACTCCTTGAGAAGGGGAGAAGTAGAGGTGATCGGTTTGCAAAGTACATACAATACTGATTGAGAAACTGTACAAAGAAGAAAAATCTGAGCCCATGTGACTCTGTTGTCATCCAAGCCACAGATGTCCATTAACCGGTCTGGTGCTCTCCAAGCAATCTAGCATTTCTTCCAAGTTTGTCCTAGGCAATGAAGGTATTCCCAGTAAGCAAGTCATTGTATCCAGAGATGAGTGAAGGATTGGTGTAATAACTTGCTTCAAGTGTGTCCAGCTGAACCAAGGTTGCCCTCCAAAACCAATACCAGCCACTCAGAAGAGTGAATATGCCACTGGCAATGCACCATATTCAAAGTTAAGATTGCATATGAGGCACATGTTGGTGGTCTTTATCTATTGTAAATCTTCTGGGTATAACTGGTCAATGTGAAGGGCAAATTGAGTACCACTTTGCAGGGCCTCATTGCAACCAGCAGTTCTGGTGTCTATGATGCATTATTTGAAGAATTTGAGGCTGGTGCAACAGCGATACTTGCTATCGGAGTGGTGCCTGACAGATGCACCACTTTACAACTCCAGAAGGCTTTGATCTTGTAGCTGGAGTGGTTCACCAATGCACCACTTTATAACTCCAGAAGGCTTTGATTCTGTAGCTGGAGTGGTGTGTTGAACTTTACGTGAAAATGGGCGTCTGATCTAGTGCCTAATCACTTACCTATCATGTGACATAGTACACGTATGGACACGTAGTTACACGTAGTAGTCTATTATTAGATAGGTCTGGACTTGGCCAGAAGTTTGACATACGTAGATATCATGTTTCATGTACATCATACTACGTCATCCTTAGTCAGTAGCCTATTGTACTACGTCATAGGCTCAGTCAGCATGACGTGCTAAGCACGCAATGCTCAGTCAGCCAACTGGTGCACAGACCAGTTGAGTGACTTACTGTGACGTGACTGTCACATAGTAGAAACGTATAAATAGCCCTCTTGTAGTAGCTAGTTTCTACAGAACAACTCATACTACCAAGTACTCTTCTAYACACGCTTACAGCACACTCGCATCAACACAACCCTCTCACCTCCATCAAGCCACAAGCAAGGTATGATGTCAGATCATACTCAGTATTCTAGGGCTACGTTTCTGCGCAGGTTGTTCCCTTGCACTTGCAATGGCGAGTTCAACAGGATCTCCCTCTTCTGCGAACATGGCTGTTCAACAGTTATGAGCCCCGCCGGCATTGTACTGGACGTTGCCGACTATAACCCGCAGTCGCCCTCTTCACAGTGGACGCTGACTACGTGGTTCGTCTGGCTGACGCTCACATTTACGATGCATGTCGCCCTAGATCGCTTGTGGAGGAATGCCCCCGCCAAAAGGCAGGAAGGTGTCCTCGCACAAGGGATTGATTGGGTCAACCAGCGTTCTCGAACGTTGTTTGGTACCCTCGGACATAGATTCCGCATGCCAGAGTCGCTTGGGCAACAGTTCTGGGAGTCTGACAACCGGAGGCGGGATCTCGAAGCTGCCCGACTTAGGTCGGAAGCCCGAGCCCGTCATATGGAGGAACGTTTCAGTAACATGGAACGTACCATTGGCAGACTCGGCGATTTTGTAAATCGCTTTGCGGTGGATGCTGGTTATCGACCTCAAAGACAGGGTTGCAACTATTGCACTGACCCGAATTGCTCGGATCATCAGCGCGAGTTGCAGAACCCGTCGCTGGGCCACCACTCGCATTTAGCTGCGAATGCACCCAGTCGAGGAACGCCGGGGAGATACCCTTCTAGGGTAGAAACCGGTGGTACCAGTGGTAGAGGCCGGAGGCGCGGATCCGCTGCTCCGGTTACGGTTCAACGTGTTGGTCCTCCGTTGCGGAGGTCTGAAACTACAATCCTATCTCAAGCAGATCTGGATCAAAGTAGGCAAGAAGCTGCTGTTCGTAGCAACTTACCACCCAACACACGTAATCCCTTTACCACGCTATTGACACCCCGACAACCCCAACCAGTGCAGGCTGCACATATCTGGAGACGCCGTCCCGACGGCTACACCCCTCCAGGTCAGCCTGGGTCGAGTGAGTCTCTTACGGTTGCCGTACGGCAGGCTTTGGCCGCACGTGCAGTGCAGAGACTGGCCGTTCAAGATGGCCCTCAGGGTGCACAGTCCTCGGTTGGACGTGACATTGGCCCAGACCCTGAGATCGCCGCGGCCGGATCTTCAATGGATGAGCGTGTCATCCCAGAAGATCCTCATTCGATGGAGTCCGACTCCGATAAGGAGAATCAACCCCCTTCGGAGGCAACCACCGTGGTCGGGTCTAGTCCGCCTCCGGACTACCCGGGAACCCCACGACCGTCTCCGCCTAATCCCAACAGAGATCTGATCGAAGGCGTAGTATTGTTGCTGGATTTACAGAACAATTCCCCACGCCGACGAGCATGTCGGGAAGAGGCTAGGCGCGGAAAGCAGTAATGGGGTCGCCCATTCAATAATTTATTTTCTTTTTAAATTATTCGATTGGTCACAGAGCCTTTTACTGATGAAGGCTTTATTTATAGATGTCTTCCACCGCCGCCAACAACCTCTCCGTCGTCCCCGTCTTTGACGGCTCCAACTATACCCGCTGGGCAAGCGCTATGCGCTCCTACCTCCAGTTCCAGTCTCTATGGCAGATTGTGAGCGGACAATCTGAGCTCTTGGAAGAACTCAAGGATGTCGCCGCAATTCCTGCGGACTCAGAAACTGGTACTGAGGCAGTACCGGCCGTGAAATATTCGGCCGAAGCGAAGAAGCTTCGTATCGAGCAGAGGATGAAGTGGATCGCGGATAATGACTCCGCGATCGGAGCCCTTAAGCTCCGCATCAAGGAATCCCTGCATATCCATGTTAATGAGGATAATGCAGCGGAAACCTGGTCCACCTTCAAGGACAAATATGGAAAGACGACGTCGTCCCAGAAGTTCTCATGGTTCATGCAACTCATGAGATTCCAACTCCTGGGGACCTCTAATCCCCATAAGGAGCTAGGGCCTTTTGATGACTTAGTTTCCAAGTTATCTAAGGCAGGAATCAACTTTGACGACAAGGTTCTGTCGATGCTTCTTATTATGAAGCTCCCAGAATTCTACCGTACCATTATGCCTCTCCTGGTTCGAGATATCAACCAGGATAACCTCAAGCTCGAAGATACCAAAGGGTATCTCATCACCGAGTGGGAAAGGAAACAGCGTCCCGCTGTCAAGCCTCTCGCTAACCGCATTTCCGCAGTGAAGCACAAGAAGGCCTCTCCCCAGTTTCATTCGCAGCAGAAGGGTCGTCACCCTTCTGCGCCCCCTCAGCAGCGCGCAGAATTCGTTCCGCAGCAGCAGCAGCAGGGGAAGAAACAGCGTCAACGCGGTGGGCGTGGCAAGAGCGGCAAGTCCGCCAAAGCTAAGGGCAAGGCCCGTGCCCACGCCGCCGATGTCTCGGACTCCAACTCGGACTACGAGTTCGGAGATGATGACCGCCTCTTCGCCGCCACCGCTCTCGCTGACCAAGCGTCGCAGGGCCTGGCCGCCTCTATGGCCCGTCTGGAAGAGATTCCAGACCAAGCTGGGCCTAGCACCTTGAAATCCACCGATCGCCCCTCACCATCACCTTCCTTCTCATCATCATCTGATTCCTCCTTTGACCTCCTTCCCAAGCCTGCTGAGTTATACTCACGCTCAAAGGAGGTCCAGGATATGAAGAACAGTGTCGTCGGGATGTCGCAGACTAACGTCGCCATCCACTCCTATCCTCCCCCCCCCCTCTACCAAGCCGTTGGTCCCAAAAAACAATGGACGTATGATTGCTCGTGGGAACCGCAAGGTTCCAGCCCCATCTTCCAACCAACTCAACAATCCGTTGACTGTGCCGGAACTAATGGAGGAAATTAGCAGAGCTATGAATACCCCCGTTCAAGTTAAAAAGAACGGAAAAGTGATGAAATTTTCGATCACAGGTGGTAGATNGGGGGGATGTTCCCTTTCCCGGGATTACTCTCGGAAGCAAGAAGGGACCAGGAGGATCAGTCCCCATCAACTTCTTCTCCCCGGACCACAAGGTTCACCCGCACTCTAAATACACTCCTCCTCCTACTCGTCCTCCTCGCCCTCTTCCTACCCCTCCTGCTCCCAAGAAATCACATATTGTCACTCTCATCACTGGGAGTGGCGCTGTGTCTCGTGTTGAATGGGAAGTGCCGGTTCAGAAGAGGCCCACTCCTCCGTCCATCTACTCTGCAGTTGAGGCATCGCGCAGAGAAGCTTCTCGTCTAGGTGTGCGTAAAACCACCCAGACTATGAAGAAGCTAGAGATAGATTCCGGTGTCCGTCAAGACCCGGATGTCCTTCAAAAGGACAAGGACTTGGAGATGGCTCCATCTCGATCTCCGTCACCGATGACAGAGATAATGGAGGTGACAGAACAGGAGGACTCCGATTTCATCTCGATCGGGTCGCAGCCTGAGAGTCGCAAGAGATCTAGATCTCCTTCGCCTGACTATGAGGCTCCGCAGACCAGTGAGTTTGATATTGACGATTGTCATGATTATACTCACATTGCTAACGAAATCTCGGCAGAACGTTTTAAGCCGAGATCGTTTGACGATGACTTTGAAGAAGAGGAGTTGAGAGCAGAACTCGCTGCTCACGCTGCCAAAGGGTTGATCGATCAGCCGATCCCTACGGAGCGCGACGAACAGGGTCGGAAGATTTTACCGAAGCGATGGGTCGCTCGGATCTTCCACCACTCTAATGAGTGGTCTTTTGACCCTTGGTGCGAGTGGGTGTCCGTCCAGGACTCTCTTACGGAATTCCGTAAGAGTCCACACCACAAGGGTAATGCCCTTAGGATTTTCCCTTCAGGAACTATCGACGTGGTGCCCCGACAGGACTTTGCTCCGAATGATGATGTCATCATTCCGAAAGAGTACTGCTGGGTGGAGGGCCAATATGGGTTCGAGATCCACTATGGCGACAAGCCGCGTTATGACTGCCGGAAGAACTATCATTGGCTCTTCCTGGCCAAGCATAACAAGTGGGTAGAGTCGTGGGACACTTGGAACACGATGATGACCACAGACGAAGTCACTCGTCATCTGGAGAACTGTTCCGAATGTTTGGATGGTGAAGGTTGCGGGTACGTCATTCATTCTACTAACTCACCTCGCAGGTCGCTAACGAAGGCTCCTATAGGCAATGCTGATTTAAGTGTCGCTTCCCGTAGTAGTAGTCTAGATGTATTTTTCGCCTGTCAAAGTGCTGAATTAGAACATCTTTGCCTTCGGTCCGACCAGAGTGTGATTGTTAGTAAGAATCGAAATCGGGGATGGATCTTGGACTCTGGAGCGAGTTGTCATTTTACTAACTGCAGGCAAGATCTCGTTGATTACGAATCTGTCTCAGATAAAAGGGTAACAACGGCGTCTACAAATGTAGACATAGTCGGTCGCGGAACAGTTTTCCTTGCACTCCATGTTGGAGGCAGAAAACATGTCGCCCGTCTCTATCCCGTCTTCTATGTCCCACGCTTCAAAGAGAAGCTGTTATCTCTGGGATCATTTCTCCAGGACGGTCATTCCATTCAGGGTAACTCTGAGAGGATTACTCTGAAGGACAGAGCTGGACGCATGAGCCTAGAGGCTCGCCCCGCGTCTGAAGGGCAGACCGTCTATTGGACCAGACCAACCCGCGAGGATCCGGTCGAATCATTTAATGCCCACACTGTCGTTTACGCGGCAAGTTATGAAACCTGGCACCAGCGTTTCGGACATCCTTCTATTGATGTTCTTAAACAGGCTTTTCGCCATACCAAGAACTTCCCCAAGGATCTTAGGATTCCTAAAGATACCGGAGTTTGCTCCGGGTGTGCCGAGGGCAAAATGCCTAGTGCAACATTCCCTAGTTCTGGCACGCGTGCGAAAGCCGCCTTTAGCAGGATTCATACAGATCTCAAACAGTTCCCGATACAGTCGTACCACAAGTATAGGTACTTTGTATCATTTCTCGATGACTATACTTCGCACTGTTGGATCGTCTGTCTTAGGACAAAAGACGAGGCCTTGAAGGCCTTCAGGACATTTAGTGCCTGGGTTCAAACACAGTACTCCACGAAGATTAAATCGGTTATGTCCGACTTTGGTGGAGAGTATAAGTCTCTTGCCTTTGCCAAACTCCTGGGGGAGCTAGGCATAGAAGTAATGGCCTCAGCGCCGAGAACGCCGCAACAAAACGGCCGTGCGGAACGTTTGAACAGGACCATTATGGATAAAGCGGAGGCGATGCACCATTACGCTTCTATTCCTGATTCGTGGTGGGAGTTCTCTGTGCAACATGCAGTGTACGTTTATAATCGTACTCCAGTTCGCTGCCTTAATTGGCTGACGCCGACGGAACTGCTAACTGGCGAAGTGCCCGACATCTCTAACCTACGGGTGTTCGGTTGCCTAGCATGGGTCTGGATGAGTCCAGAGATGCGAAGGAACAAATTGTCTCCTAAAGCGGTTCCTATGATATTCCTTGGATTCCCGAAAGGGGTCAAAGGGTACCAGTTTATGCGCTGTAGCAATAACTCGGTACATATAGGCACGAAGGCAATGTTTGATGAAACATTGTTTCCTAAAGCCAAGGGTTTTACTCTTCCGCGGTATACCTCGGTCCATCTGCCGAGGAACGATCGTGAATCTAAAGACGATGAATCAGAATTCTCTGAGGAAGAACTCCAGATGCGCGCAAAGCGCAGGAGTTTCTCGTCCCATCCACAAAGAGCCTCGTCTCCTCCTTCCGACGGGAATGAGTCTGACGACGATGAGCCACCTAGACGACCCGCCAAGGAACCTCGTCAGGGGGAGCGTAGAACACGCTCAGGGCGTCAGGTAAACATCCCTACTCGTTCAGGCAATGTCTATGGTGAAACAAAAGCACCCACGGAAATACTCCGTGAGACAGCTGGAGAGAAGTCCTTTAGGAGAGCTATAGGGGAGCTGCCGACTCGGAAGTCGCCTCCTCGCTTGCAGACAATTACGAAAGGGGATCCCGGCCCCAGTTCTGCTGCCCGCAGGGGCCCTATCAAGGAAAGTGTGCCTCCTCCGGCGTCACAGACTAAGCGAGTAAAAAGGCAGCGGCAGAATGCCAGTGGGGAATACTCCACGGCAACTAGCAATGCGACTACTGATGAAGAGGAAGTCGAGGCGCTGCTAAGAGGGATGGAACAGAAGGGCGGAGAGCATGCAACTCTTGCCGAACTGTGTCAGGATGGGGGAGTAGATTTTCTCAATCATCTGCTAGCCCAGGCAGTTCCCAACGTGGAAATTGAGAAGCTTCCTACCAATAAAAGTCCAAAAGAATGGACCTTTCGAGACATTCTCCGACTACCTGAGTCGGAACAAAGAGAATGGAGACTCGCAATGGCAGACGAGATTGATGCTCTCAAAAGCCGTGAGGTCTTTGAACTCGTCGAACTCCCAAAAAATAGGAAGACCATCAAAGGCAGATGGGTCTATGATATCAAATCGGATGGTCGCAAACGCGCCCGATTCGTAGCCAAAGGTTTCTCTCAAGTAGAGGGAATAGATTTCGAAGCACTATTTTCCCCAGTAGTTCGGTATGAAAGCGTCCGCTTTGTCTTCGCTCTAGCAGCCCTATTTGGGTGGTATATGACCGCCGTAGATGTGAAGACTGCCTTCCTCTACGGCAAGCTAGACGAAGAAATCTATATGGAACAACCTGAAGGCTTTATTGCCAAAGGCCAGGAACGGAAGGTCTACCGTCTCCATCGTGCCATATACGGCCTCAAGCAAGCAGCCCGTGCGTGGTGGCTTGAACTTGAGAAATCCGTTCGCAAACTGGGCTTTAAAAGGCTGCATTCGGATTCCGGTATCTTCTTATACCGTGACAATGAAGGAGTAGTGGTTATGGTCGCATATGTCGACGACATAATCTTCTTCGGTCTAAAGGTCCTGGCTGACCAAAAGAAAATGGAATTCATGCGAGTATGGGAATGCAGAGACCTCGGAACGCCTACCGAATTTCTAAGCATGACTATCCAATACGATGGTAACATGATCAAGCTTGATCAAACCAAGTACTTGGAGAAGGTTCTTGAGCGCTTCGGCATGGCCAATGCCAAACCAGCTTGGACTCCCATGGTCGAGGGATATTACCCCGCAAAACATGAAGGTCCAAACAATGCGGTTCTTACCCACAAATATCAGTCTGTAATCGGATCCCTGCTCTATTTGATGCTGGGGACTCGACCTGACATTGCCTACGCTGTCACCAAAATGGCACAGCATTGCGCTAACCCTACTGAAGAGCACCTTCAAAAAGCTCTTTACATAATGAAATACTTGGCTGGTACTCGAAAGTACACGCTAGTATTTGAGGGGCGCAAAGGTCTTGGTCAAGGTCTTGAGTCATATACCGATTCCGACTATGCCCAAGACCCTACGCACAGGCTCTCGCAGACGGGCAACCTAGTCCTTCTTGCATCTGGTGCTGTCTCTTGGAAATCGTACACTCAGAAATCCATCGCCACTTCTTTGACAGAAGCAGAGTATATGGCTCTATCTGACTGCGCAAAGCAGGTCATTTGGCTGAGGATTCTTCTGAAGGAACTTGGCATTCCAATGCAGGTTCCGGTGCCTATCTATGTGGATAACCAAGGAGCCATTTTTAATGCCTCCAATCCGGTTCAAGAACGCCGAACAAAACATATAGATGTTCGCTACCACTTGATCAGGCAGTACGTGGAGAATGAAGATGTTGCTTTATTCTATATTCCCACAGATGACAACCCTGCGGATATCTTCACTAAGCCTTTGGGCAGAGTAAAATTTGAATTATTCCGCAAGTCGCTAGGACTAGTATTTCACTAAATCTTATGCTAGACTATACGCACCGTATAGATCGCATGGGGGAGTGTTGAACTTTACGTGAAATGGGCGTCTTATCCAGCGCCTAATCACTTACCTATCACGTGACACAGTACACGTATGGACACGTAGTTACACGTAGTAGTCTATTATTAGATAGGTCTGGACTTGGCCAGAAGTTTGACATACGTAGATATCATGTTTCATGTACATCATACTACGTCATCTTTAGTCAGTAGCCTATTGTACTACGTCATAGGCTCAGTCAGCATGACGTGCTAAGCACGCAATGCTCAGTCAGCCAACTGGTGCACAGACCAGTTGAGTGACTTATTGTGACGTGACTGTCACATAGTAGAAACGTATAAATAGCCCTCTTGTAGTAGCTAGTTTCTACAGAACAACTCGTACTACCAAGTACTCTTCTATACACGCTTACAGCACACTCGCATCAACACAACCCTCTCACCTCCATCAAGCCACAAGCAAGGTATGATGTCAGATCATACTCAGTATTCTAGGGCTACGTTTCTGCGCAGGTTGTTCCCTTGCACTTGCAATGGCGAGTTCAACAGGATCTCCCTCTTCTGCGAACATGGCTGTTCAACAGGAAATATAAGAGTTGGAGTTATCCCTGATTGCCAACTAAGCAGACGCCCTAGAGAACAAAGGAATGTTGAGTAAGACAGTTCTGCGACGACACTTTAAGTTCATGAAGGTCTCACAAACGTATCCAAAACGCAGTAATACTATTTGAAGTCTAACTAGCAGGCCTGACCTGGCAAGGTACAATGCTAGGGGGAGTTGTGCACATCACAAGGGAATTCGCCCTGACACTTGCTAAGCAGAAGTCTTCACAAAGCAGCCGGTGGCTTTGAGAATTGATGAGCAATCCGCTAAGTCAATAACCGTTGACATTACCAGAATTGGAAGGAACAGAAGCAGTGATCAATGTCAGACAACTAATCTGAAGTTCATGAACCTGCTTGGAAAACCGGAAGGTATGACTAAAGCTTATGTGGTCATCGACCCAAAGCTCAGTCAGCCTGTCCATAGCCAAGAGAAAGAAAGAGTCAGCAGAGTAGTGAAGCAGTGTGGCTTGGTGGAGCCAAGCACCCAAAACTTGGATCAATTTGTCGGATTGGGATCACGAACGGAAGGGCGCGCTCTCCAGAAGCAATCCTCGGTGAATATCCATGCGGATTCTACAACAGCCGTGTCCGGAACAGGTTTGCGAAGAGCCTGGGCTGCGTTCTATGGTTCGAGACTCAACTCTTGGCCTTTGATACCCTCATGTGACTGTGTTTTTTATCTCTCTCTCTGTCTCTGTCATCTGTTTGTTTCTCTGTCTGTTTGCCAAACATTAATCACATATATATACGTCTCTGTTTTATCTATTATATCATCAGTGGGTAGCTAGCGTTTGTATTTTGCGTTGGGACTGTGTTCCCAGGAATCTACGAGAGCCATCTGTTATCGAGAAAGAGTGTTTAAGTTTGCGAAGTCAATCAGAGTCGTGTTGCTTGAGTTTTATCAAATTGTTCTTGTGTTAAAGTTGCTTGAGGTTGTGTCCTCTGTTCGCAAAGTTATCCGTTGTATCTCAAACCCTACCGTGTGTTAGCAAAGTCACTTTGTGAAGCATTTCTATTGTTGCTAGTTGAGCCTTAGCTCCCCCTCGAACTTGTGATTGTACAAGAAGAGTTCTAGAAGCCTCTGTTGACTAGACTTAGAGCTTTTACCTATACCCCTTGCCCGCCTTTATCTTCACAAAGGTGTTTGGTGTGTTGTGTTGTTGTGGTTGTGTGTGTGTGTTTTAGTTCTATAGTTTGGTTGTTAGAGCGCCCTAGTTCACTACCTGCACATCACCACAAGCTACACTCGCAATGATGCCCTGTCACTAATCCTGAGCTGACCGAGACGGTGTATGAACACTGGTCAACACCTTTCAGCGGGTTTGCCATCATCCCTAATTGAGAGACACCCTTACACCGAGATACGCAAGGTGGGAGGACCATGCTTGATATCCTTTCAGTATTCGGAGATCATTCAGGGGGGAGGCTCGAGATACCCCTGTTGAATGCCCAATTTGTGTACAACCTGAAGACAGCATTTGTCCTGCCTGGCTACTTGATGCAACATGGTGCCAGCTGAATAGAAGGGGAAAGGGTGTGCATTGCCAGCTACATGTGGCCAACAGTGGGAGAGGGAATACTTAAGGATGGATACGAAGTGTTTGGACCCCCAACCACTGAAGACCTCATGGAGTCTTTTGGGCTGATGTTGCCAGAAGAGCCTGCAGCAGATATTTGGGCAAAGTAGCTCAATTAGCATTAGATACTATTCAAATAACAGATTCCCTTGGAACTCCTCCGAATCGATGTGCCCAGTGATTGAACTGATCCAATAATACAAAAGCTCTGCCCTGAGAGGTCACGAGCTCGGAGATGTACGCTTTTGTTGTTTCCATTGATGCATCCAGCATTTCAATCAAGGTCTTCAGAAGGTTCTGCCTCTCAGGGGAAGTGAGGGAGGGTGGCATTTCAGGCCCGAGTTTCAATCAGAGGTCCTCCCATTCTCCAAGAACGGTGGTGATGTTGGGTGAGGGTCGATGGTCGTCCCACCAGTTCTCAATGAGATCCTTACCTTCCAGCTCATCATAGTCAAGTCCATTGATAAATGCACCAGATACCAGCGCCCCCCAAATCAACTTGTCCGACTGTGCATAAATCCCGACCCGGCGCAGGATTTCAGTTAGTGAATCAATCAAGATGCCCTCAGGAGTAAGACAGGCTTGCAAGCCTTGAATCATGATTGCAATCTCCTGTCAAGAGGAAAGAGAAAACCTGAGGAAAGCCACACAAGGGTCAGTGCACATCAGGTGATCACACAGGTGAAAATGTATGAGTTCCTCAATAAAAAGCTGGGTTAGCCTTGCTGACGAGGGGCTGACTGTTTCTGTGTTGGTGTAAATGAAACGTAGAAACTTGTCATGATGAAAAGAAAGGAAAAAGAGCAGGGATTGCCACTCCTTGTTTGTCAATGAGAATAGTGATTTGAGAGTCATGGAGCAAGGTTGGGTTGGGATGTAATTGATCGAACCTTGGGTCATGTTCTTTGTATTTGTATATGTAGATGCGGTTTATATGAAAGCCCCGGATAGCAAAATATTTAGTCAAGACAGATTGCGGGGAAGGCAAGAAACTCAAAGCGTCTCTTCCTCCATCCTTAGAGCTCAAAATATTTCTTTCTCCTTCCCTTTAACTGAAACAGAGTGTGTGGTGGTGGCCGAGGATTCTTGTGATGCAATTTTTGCAGACTTGACCTTGTTGGCAATGACCTGGGTTTTGATCACTTGGAACTGCTGTTTCAATGTCTTCATAAGTCCAATCGTGGTCCCGATATGAACAAGCTGTGCCACCAATCGCTTCTCCAACAGATCCAAGTCCCGGATGGCATCAATTGCCAGCAAACACCTGATCTCTAGTTCCTGTTGCAAGAGAAACTGAAGGTTGGCATGGTTCACACTTGGGACATCCACTGCCAGCTGCGCATCACACATTTGCTTGCGCCAGGCATCAATAATTGATGACAGATCAAGGGTGAATCCATCTTTNGGGGGGGAAGCCTGCCCACCAATTCAACCTGTATCCTTCGAGGATGCCTTCAGTTGGGTTGCTGTTGTCAAGGACAATATCGCGTAGCTTGGGCTTGAGGGTGAATTGATCGGCCACAAACAAGCAGCCCAATGCTTGAATTCCGCAAGGCATGGAAAGCATATTGGGATGGAGCATCATGCCCAGTCCCAAGAGATGCATGCCAAAGAGCTGATTTGAGATTGCCATGTCAGTTGAGTGTTGCGTCCCATGGCCTCACAACCCAATACGCACTAGCTCATGGGTCAGGTATTCTTGGAATTTTTCACTTTGCTTGGGTGTAAACAATTCTTCAGATATGACATATGCCAAAGAGGCTGCTCAAGCCCAACTTGACGAGTAATTGATGAGGGATTGAAAGGCAGGATAATCCATTCCATGAAGGACGGGAAGCATTTTGCAGGACAACATGGTGATGCAGTGGAAGAAAGGGATTGACCTGTCACCTCGGCTGACTTCATTTCAACCCAACTATGTGTCAACCCTAACCCTAAGCATGAATAATTGATAACACCATTGGACGCTGAAGAGATCGAAACGGCGAGACCACTAAAAACACCAACACCACACACCACCCAACCAAGTAAGTCGAGCCGCGTGAGATCCTTAAGTCAATGCCTTGTACCGTAGTCGAGCCGCACGAAATCAAGTGCGAGTCGTGGGGGTAGTAGTGAGTATTAAGAATTAGTTAGATTCTTCTCTGCTAAAACCGGGGGTTGAAGCGTATAACACTTCTCAACTCAGGTATCTTTGTCTTTTCCTTAAACCGATATCACGCCGCGCGAGATAAAAGTCACAAATCCAGTCGATTGCAAACGCAAAGTAAACACAAATAAAACAGCAGTAATTCTCTAGAGAAAACTATGCTACGAGAGTCCATTATATATATACTATCTGGAGCCGCGCGATCACCGGAGCTTGGTAAATAGGTGTACACGAGATTTATAAATAAAAGAGTCCAGGCCCCATCTAGAGAGAGAGAGAAAGAGATAAAAGGAGGGTATTGGATACGCCAAGGTGCCGCCGCACCACTTGCCAGGCCGCGCCA
>JANBPK010001127.1:0-30766 GCA_027579435.1 Candolleomyces eurysporus
GAGGAGGTTACTGTGGCGATGTCTATGGGGACTGAGGAGTTGGAGTCTGGGAGGGAGACGGTGAAGTCTAGAGGGGGGGAGGTGAATTGGATGGTGGCGGGTGCGGGGTCGACGAGGGTGGCTTCGGCTTCTAGGTTGAGAGTGGAAGTTGATGAGTGAATGTTGAAGGATTTGAGGGTGATTAGTTCGGAGATGGTTGGTGGGGGGAGGTTTGCGCCTGGATGTGGGAGACCTGGAACTAGTGGGACTGTAGGAGAGTTGTCAGTCAGTACAGGTACCAAAGAGAGTCGGTTATCTCGGAAGCGCACCTTGCACTCTAAGTGACGTTTGGACGTTTGAGAGCTTCCCATGGAACTTGGTTCGCCATGATGGTTTGTCCCATAACCCTCCACGTACGTACACGTTGTCAACGTCCGCTCGTACAGCGAAGAAACCTCGCTTCCATGCATCCTTGAGAAAGCCTGCGATGAAAGTGGCGTTGGTCGTTGGGTACACCAGCGAGGAGACCCTCATATGAGTTAGCCATGAGCCGTCCGCTGGTGGATCTACAGACAAGGGAACTTGGAGAGGGGGGACGTCGAGATTGGCGAGGGTTTGATACGGGTCGAATTCTGGGACGACTGAGATGGTGCTGAGGTTGAGGGAAACGCTGCCCAAAGTCCGAACCCCTTGCCTCCCTATGCTCTTCCAAATACCTTTGAAGAATCCATCGTCTGGAGAGGTATTTATGCCCAACGCATCACCGACATCTACACCCAGCATTCCCTGAGCCTCTACCCAAATGCCGCCATCGTGGGTGATATTTAGAACCTTGACCTTTTGCGGACCCTTGAAGGTAAGGTGATTGTTAATGATGTCCTGTGGAGTAAGCCCCGATGCTCTCGCAGCGTACGACCAGGCGAAAAGGGCGACGATGACCAGCACTAGGATGGTTATCGACAAGGACCATAAGAAGACTTTGGTCAACTGGGCCCATAGCCGTCGTCTTGAAGACTGTTGGCTCGCTTCTTCAGCGTCATTGACGACCTCCCAAGGTATCTGGGATGTTCCGGCGAGCTGGCCTAGAAGAGGTGTGCGTTCTGTGGGCTCCTCGTGGACGACGGCTCGACGCTTTCCCTTGCGGTCTTGCGCAGGGACGGTGTCGCTCCGCTCTTCCTCGTCCATGGGGTGGAGGGATGCAGTTGAGGAGAGGATTTGGGGAAGGAAACCCGAGGTTGGTGCTCTCCGCCGGAAAGCGGTGCTGTTCTCGTTGTGTTTGTCTGTGTAGACAGGGGCATGCGCGCGGATCAAACATGCCCGAACAGTGTTCCTTGGCAAGGCTGTCAGGGCAATGAACTCGTGCCTCTCGTCTCCACACTCTTTCTATGTCTCTACCCTCTTCCCTAGACCAATCCTTTGTCGTAATAGATGGACACTCTTTAGATAATAATGTCCCCAAGGAGCAGAAAAATGTTCGGGTTTTCAGCAATTATTCTACGCCTTTCGACTGACGAGGATTTTATCAGCCAGACCACCCTTCCTTAGACGCCGACTACAAGCCTGGATCTGCAAAGTCGTACGCACACAACTGGTCGCATGCAAGCACAGGTGGCGGCATACGCATCCAGGGACGCCACTTTGTAGACGGATATGGACGTGTTTGCCATCTCCGAGGTGCCAACGTTTCTGGCTGCACCAAGACGTACGTGTCAAGCCCTCAAGGAAGGCTCAGCTTACTCATTATCCTGCTCTCTAGCCCCGTTGACCACGTCCATGAGCAATTCCCTGGCGACCACCGATCCGTCACCTTTGTCGGCCGACCCTTCCCGCTCGAAGAAGCCCCCCAACACCTTGCACGTCTGCGACGATGGGGACTGACATTCAGTGCGTACCTATCCTTTCTCTGTGTTCACTAACCCCTGATATCCATCGTTTTTACTCCAGTTCGGTTCCTCGTCACTTGGGAAGCAGTCGAGCACGCAGGACCGTAAGCACTATTCATCCAACCCTCGCCGAACAGATAAACTCACCTGCACCCAGAGGCATCTATGACAGGGAATACCTGGCGTACATACGCACCCTACTATCCATGTTGCCGCAGTACGGCCTCTCCGCCTTCGTCTCCATGCACCAAGACGTCTGGTCTCGCTATTCCGGTGGCTCAGGAGCCCCGGCATGGACGCTAGAACTCGCGGGCTTCGATTTGCATGCCATTGAGGAAAGTGGCGCGGCCTGGCTGTTAGGGCAGAGGAGGGGTGGGCATGTCGAAGAGGAGAGAGGACTGTGGCCCTGTGGATATCAGAAGCTTAGCGCGGCTACTATGGCGTATGCTCTCTTTCCTTTTCACGAGATATGGACGTGTTTGGCTGATCGTGATGCTATGGCCATGTAGAACTTTGTTTTGGGCTGGGGAGACTTTCGCTCCGAAACTACAAGTTGAAGACCGGTCTGGCAAGCTTGTGTCTGTCCAACAGTTCCTCCAAGTCCATTTCTTGAATATGTTCGACCAGGTCGTCAAAGCCGTCGGCGATCTAGAAGGTGTCTTGGGATTCCAGGTCCGTTTTCTTTCCACATCCCGAGTGTCATATCCTCATGATTGATCTCATTCTGTGCAGATGATGAACGAACCTCATAGAGGATACCTAGAAATACCCTCTCTACACAGTTTCGACTACAACACCGACCTACATCTATCCCACGTTCGTAAGTCCACCCCCACCCCCTGCAATCCACCAATTCTCACTCACTAACACGCCCGTATCTACGTAGCTTCAGCATTCCAATCTTTCCAACTAGGCGCCGGCTACCCCACCCAAGTCCCCTTCTACACCCGCTCATTCCCAATGCCCACCAAACTCTCCGGACACACCTTACTTAACGCTAACCGAATTAAAGCGTGGAAGGACGACGGGCCGACGAAGGGCAAGTGCGTGTGGCAGATGCATAGTGTGTGGGAGTGGGATTATAGGAAGAATGAGGGCGTGGTGCTGCAGGAGAATTATTTTAGGGTACATCCCGCGACTAAGGAGCCTGTGAGTGTCAATATTTTTTTATTTTTTTATTTTATCTTTTTGGAGCGTTTGGGGTTGGGGGGAGGATGCGGGAGCTGACGATGTTGTTTGTGCTTTGTAGATCGATTGGTATACCGGTTGTTATTACCCGCTTGTTAAACAGTGGGAGCAGCGTGTCCGGGGATTGGTTGGGCCTGATAAGCTGTTGTTCCTGGAGCCTATTCCTAACGAGGTGTGTAGATACACTCTCACCTGGGCATGGTACACACGGCTAACCGACGTTTCGTAGTTCTGCCCTCCGAGCTTTGGCACCCAAGGCCGCGTATCCAACATGGTCTACGCACCACACTGGTGAGCGAACCCCCTTTCTATTTATCTGCATTATCCTCTCTAACATTTGCCCTCCCTCTCACTTTAGGTACGACCTCAACGCCCTCTTCTCCAAAGCTTTCGGCAACTTTACGGTCAACGTCCAAGGGCTCTCTCGTGGGATGTTCCCTCTCAAAGCCTTTTATTGGGGACAGAAAGGCGCCAGGGATAATTATAGTGTGCAGATGGCTAATATCGTGAAGCACGCGAGGGAGTCGTTGGGCGAGGCGACGACGCCGGTTATTATTGGGGAGTGTGGGATTCCGATGGATATGAAGTACGTTTGGCTTCCTCTTGTCCAATCAGACGACGTTTAGTTCTGACGGATGAACGTAGTAAGAAAGAGGCGTTCGAAACTGGCGAGTTCAAGTGGCAGGCGAGGATGATGGACGCTATGATGACTGCTCTCGAGAGGTCGTTCGTCGGGTTCACGTAAGTCTCGCCCTTGCCCTCGTGCTTGTGCCCCCTGTCCAATCTAATCTAAGCACCGAAACGTGTGTACAGGCTGTGGAATTACAACCCCGACAACACGGATTTATACGGAGACGACTGGAACGGGGAGAACTTTTCGTGGTTCAGTCGGAACAGGGCGCTACCCGCGTCGCTCCTAGGCTACGAGCAAGACGATGCGACTCTCGATAACGGAGGGAGGATCTTGAGCTCGGTGGTGAGGCCGTACCCTGCAAAGACGTGTGGCGTGCCCGTGAGATTCGAGTACGAGGTGACCACNGGGGAGGATGGTGTTCGAGTGGGATAACCCCACTTCATANCCCCTACCTCGAGTTCGCCGTCATCGACATCCTCGCTGCGAGCAGCCGAGACGGAAATCTACTTCCCCTCTCAGCTCGCGCATTCCCGCAAGCTTCTCGTGCAAGGACTCGAGCCCGGCGACCGGTACATCTACGACGAGAAACGCCAGACGCTCTTCGTGAAGTGCCGGGATACCCTCGAGACGCCTGGGAAGAGGCATCGAATCGTCGTTGACGTGTCTCCGAGCATCGATGCGACTATACCTAGACCCAGAGACTTCTTTGAGGTTAATGATTTTTCGTCGGATTTCGGTGGGTATATCGGTGTTTTGGGAGTTTTGGTATTACTTCTTGGATTTGGATGGTTTTACAGTGCGCTTTGAGATTCTTTTTTTTTCGATATACGTAATACACTAATCTTATTTTGGTTGCTGTTCGAGGACCTTGCCATGTGATGATCCCTCCTGGTAGATTCGTGTATCGCTCTTCGGAGTTGTCGTTGCCAAGCCTATCGCGATCAGTTGTGTAAGTACCGTGGTTTGTATGTATGAGAGGAAGAAGGAGAAGAGAAGAAATGGAGAAGAAGGTGGTGACGTGCTGTGGGGTGACCAAATGGCGGGTTCTCATTGGTCTTCCGAGTTCTAGTGGGGTAAGCGTGTAAGTAAGAGAGGTAGGTGATGTATTGCATGACTCCATGCAACTCTATCATGAACTGTTTATCCCATTTCACCGAGGTCAGGGAGGTCTTCTCGAGGCGGGTGAATTATTCTCAGTCTGCCGCCCTAACAGAAACTCATTCTCTTGGTATTAGACTCTTTACGGGCCCGAATGCGATATCAGGGCAAAGTACGTTGCCGAAACGCAGAAACGGTGCCTGCCAATGCACAGACTATGGCGTCCTTCGAGCATAGCAGATTACTAAGTGGAGGGTATGTACGTATTATTATAAGTCCGTGGCATCTCGAAACCGAAACTCGACGACTGGCTAAACCCACGTTGTACAGGATACCCCGAGATCATGCAAATCGCGAACCTTCCCATTCTATTCTATTAATTCTATTCTATTCATTTGTTGAATCAGTCCCAGTATCACCGACCGATGCATTGGATGGAATATCCTATTTTGCAGGACATCCGAGTTTTTCCTTTCCAATCTCCAAGCTAGGCCAAGCCTAGGTCACCGGGTCCTCCTCGATCGAGCCCCTTGACTCTATAGAATGGTTCGGCGATTCAAACGGCGTCGGTCGAGTTTCGACGATCTTTGTGGATGTGGGTCCAAGCAAACCGCTGGCCCAAGAAACCGCCAGACCCGAGCCCAAGTAATCCAAGCGACCCAAGAGAAAATAAAGGCTGAATTTCACTAAATATAGTGGGTTATTTGGGCTTGGGTGTTTTCTTGGATTTTCTGGGCCGCTGGGCAAAATCTCGGCTGGATTCATTTTGGTTGTTGTGCTTCCNTTTTTTCTTATGTCCGAGCACGCGGCGTACCCTTCGTCCGCGTGAGAGGTGCTTCTTTTTGATAAGTCTATTCATTCGAACGGTATGTGGATCAGGGTTACCGTTTCTAGATCTGACGAGGTGCTTATGATGAACACGGTACCGCCTGCGTTTGCAGGAGTTTCAGAAGTTCGGGTTGGGAGTGTTAACTCTTCGTTAATCCCCGACAATGAATTCTGGTCTGTACCGATGATGAACCGCTCCTTTTAAGCTGGGGCTGAGGAACTACGGAGGTGAGTCTCTCGTNGGGGGCTGTATACTGGGGACTCTCTCCTTTCTCCCGCCTTTGTCTTCCAAAATGTACTTGCGACTTCTGTTGTGGGTCTTGACGCCCATTTTACTAGGTGCGTTACGTCCGACATCTATTCTTATCCTCTCTGTACAATTGGGCTACGAGAAGCAAGCTGACTCTATCCTGTCCTCGTACCAAAGCAATCTCAGTTACCGCTCAATCAGCCACACAATGGACTGACCCATTGACCAACATTCCGTTCTGGCGATACGTCGACACGTCTGTGGACGCTGGTTATGGATTCTTGTTCCCGCCTCTCCAGCCTGCGTCCAATGAGTTCATTGGAATCTTCACTGCACCTACAGGGGCTGGATGGGCCGGTACCAGTTTGGGAGGGGGTATGCGTTCTAACCTGCTCATCGTTGGGTGGTTGAATGGGAATACCCCAGTCTTGTCTTCTCGATATGTGACGTGAGTGGCTTCTTGCTTGCGTGAGTCGAAGGATGATAACACTAGTGCAGGGCCTATGCACCTCCCGCTGCATATTCTGGCCCCACCCTGACCGTCCTAGGAACGTCAGGTCTGAATGGCACCCACCAGCGGATCGTCTATCGATGCCAGGTATGTATGATATTACTTCACCGTCCAAAGCGATAATCGAGTAGCTGACCTTAATGGAACACTTCATAGAATTGCACAACTTGGACTGGAGGCACTGGAAGCCTTAACCTCAACGGCAACCCAACTCTTGGATTCGCCGTCCACGGCTCCATCAAGCCTCTCGACGTCGCCAACCCCAGCTCTGAATTGTACCGACATACCCTCGCCGGACAGTTCACTCTCAATACCGCGAATGCCCACAGCAGCAGCTATAGCTCGTACCTGTCCCAGCTGCAGAACGCTCCTCCACTCGGCGGTGGGGCGGGCCCGACTACGACGACTCAGGCGCCTTTGCCTACTAGCACTGCCAATAGTTGCCCGGGTGCTCCTCAGGCCAGTTATGGTATGACTTCAGCACAGGGATGGCGCCACATGCCTGTTCTTGGAAGGTTGTCGAGCCCTCGTGGTATTGCGATGGATACACTTGGACACCTTCTTGTTGTCGAAAGGAACAAGGGTGTCACCGGACATGTGCTTGATGCGAACGGGTGTGTTACGAGCAGCAAGACCGTTATTCAGGATAATGGCCCTAACCATGGTATCGACGTCCATCCTGCGGGTAATAAGTTGTTTGCAAGGTACGGTTGATTGTGTAACTTTCTCTCCGTCACAACTGACTCGGTTCGTAGTTCTTCAGATGTCGCTTGGGTATGGGACTATGACCCTGTTGCGATGACGGCGACGAACAAGAGGACGCTTGTGACTGGGTCGGTGGTCAATGATTTCTTAGGAAATAAAGGTATACTGACCGATCATTGTCCGTTTTCGCAGCATGAACAACAACTACCACTTCACTCGAACCATTCTCATCCCGCGAAAGTATCCCAATCTTATGGTTCTCACTGTTGGGTCCAATGACAATATCGATATGCCATCATTCCAAATGTCGAACGGGCGTGCGTCGATCAAGGTCTTCGAATGGAACACCCTGCCGACGAGTGGTGTCGTCTTCAATAGGTGAGCATTGCTTTCTCTTTCATGATTGTCTTGGTACTGATTTATTTCGTGCAGTACGAGCTACGGAAAGGTTTTGGGGTACGCTTCGTATCTTTTCTGCCACCGCGCTACCGATTTTGACACCAGAAATTAGCTACGGTCTCCGAAATGACGTTGGGGTAGCCGAAGATCGTGCSGGTCTCGTTTACAGTATCGGTCAGTACAAGGTTACGTATAAATCAATTCCGCCGTGCTTATGATGAGCCTGCTTTAACAGAGAACTCGCTTGATAACGCCTACCGAGTAATCAATGGCCAAAATCGAGACGTCCACATCAACAACCCTGCGGAGAAGGTTTACAGGCGTMAGTAACCCTAGTCTTATTGCAGCTCGTGTCGATCCATTGCTCAATCTATCTTCCTTCCAGTCGGCGATCCATCCAATCCTCGACAGCTCTTCGGTGGATACCCATACTGCTACACTGTCTGGGAGCCCAGCGATTTCACTGACAAGCGGTTCGCCGTCGGTGACTGGTTCGTACAAAACAACAGCGGACAATACAATGATGATTGGTGCAACACCAATGCAACCAAGCCAGTYGCKCTCCTCCCGCCGCACACTGCCCCTCTGGAYATGAAATTCGGCCTYGGAACTGATTCCAACATGTACGCTGCCCTGCATGGAAGCTGGAACCGACAGCCGCCTTCGGTAAGGCTCNTTTTTTTCTGATAGGGATGGGGCCAAATGAAATTGAACGAATTTTAGGGATACAAAGTCACTTACACTCCTGGCCGATTCTCCGCAAGTGGAGAATGGTCGCCAACAGTCGATCTCGCTGGAACTAAGGGCACCTATGTCGACTTGTTCACCAACAGCAGGAGTGAGGGTCAATGCGGCTCTGGTGCGTACTTCACGTCTCTTCAGAGCCTTTTGACGGCTGGATGAATGAATTGTGGGAACATAGGTTGCTTCCGCCCTGTSGGCCTTGTCTTCAACCCGACCGGAGAGAACCTCTACGTCTCTAGTGATACTTCGGGAGAGGTGTTCATGCTTAAGCGCAATGCTGGGCCTGTTACGAACCCTGGCAGTGGCCCTACTACTAGTAACCCTGGACCCACTTCAACGACACCAACGACTACCACAACGCCCACCACGACACCGACCCAGCCGACAGGACCTCTGCAGACTGCGTACGGCCAATGGTAAGTTTCTTCACCCGACAACATCTTGACAATCATAAYTGACTGTGCTGTCCAGTGGAGGTCAAGGATGGTCGGGCCCTACACAATGCGCTTCGGGTACCTGCCAGATGGTGAGTGAACTGAGTTATGGTTGTGTCGTTGCTTCAAATTCAATTCTTACAAYTCTCGCAGGTCAACCAATGGTATTCACAATGTGTTCCTTAACGGAATTTCAACCGAAGGAGCGAAGAAGCGCGTGAAGAATGATACGGGCTACATGCTATGTGTTTTCAGTAATATATTCACTTTCGAGCCCTCCCTATGAAATGCCTGTGCCTTGTGTGGCGATTATTCGCATATCCGACTATAAGTCCCGGAGTCATTTGTGCTTGTGTGCGACAACTTGATAAAGAAGGAATCGATGACCCATGATTTACACAAATAGAAACGTTATTGTGGACGACAGACGTGGTTGTGATGCTCGCACACTCCGCGTGTTTCTTGTTTTATTCGAGGTTAAATGGATACGCAAGAGAATACAAGGCGCCTTCCAAACCCTTCCCTCTCTGATCCCCCTCATTCCCGAGCTACTGTGTCTATCAACCTCAGCCCACTATGAGCGCAGGAAACGCCATCGTCCAGATTATTCCTGACATTGACAAGGAAGAACCTCCGATTCTCACAACGCCGACGGAATTGTTATCCGAGATCCCGCGACCGGGCGCTTGGGAGAGATGGAGGGACCCTGCATGGAAGAGATACGCGTTGAAAATGGATACACGGTTCGACGAGATCCTGAGTTACCACGTCAAGCTTGTGCAGGCTGTGCCAACCACTGAAGAGCTGCGCAAAGACATTGAGAAGATAGTGAAGAAGTATGTGCACCTCTAATACCATCTCGAGCCACTCAGATTGACGCGACTTCCTCTGAGTATTCAGGGCTCTAACGTTGAAGTGTGAATTTATATTGAAGTGCAGAGAGGAAGGCACAAATTCAAGACGCTCTCGTGGATACTGTCGCGAATTTGCAGAGCATTTACGCGAGCTCCAGCACTACCATCTGGTTGGTAGCATGTCCCCTCCCAGTTTTCTTCTCTGCGTTGCTCAATTCGAATACTGTATACATCTACAGCTGACTGAGATCGATGTAAAGATGAGGGCAGCAAGTAGGAACCAGGAGAGAGCAAAAGTGCGGATGCAGGTCTTCAAGGAATGGCTTCGTGAGCCGGACATCGGACCTGCGTCGATGATCATGTCCAACCGAAATAACCTTGTGCCCCAACCATCTGTCTACCAGAAGCCCGGTTATGCACATCGTCAGCACAACGCCCAATTGCAGCACTCTCACCCGCAGCATCGACACTCGGCGTATGGCCAGGCTCCGCATTCACTAGCGCTCCAGAGATGATAGCGACTGCGACCTTTCGTAGACGGCCCGATGTATTATTACGACACGCTGTATGACATCTCCACACGATTTAAATGCATCTTCTGTTTCATTTTATCCTGCATCCACTCAAAAGGATGCAGTTTGAAAAAAGTGGACACTGTGGGATTTGAACCCACGACCTCACGCACATCCAACGATGCAAAGCGTGCGCGCTACCCCTGTGCCAAGAGCCCTTATTCGGATCCACGGCCCGTGTCTTCCGTGCCCCCGATTTTTCGCATCAATTTCTTTTGCAGTCGCGATTCAATTTTGGCTTTTGTCCTCTGAATCTGTTTCTCTGAATATACCCTCTGTCGTTTCGCCAACTACCCAGTATCCATACCTCTATGGCGAAGAGCTCGAAAACTACGATCTCCAAACCTACAGCAGCGACAAATGGTGCTRGTGGARCAAAGAAAGCCGGTGCARTAGCCAAGTCGACGAAGAGCTCGATTGGCGCTCCTTCTCAACATAGCCAGCCAAGTCGGAAAGGAAAGAAATCATGGAGGAAGAATGTGAATATCGAAGAGGTGGAAGGAGGTCTCGAGGAGATGCGGGCAGAGGAGAGGGTCGTTGGGTGTGTCTCTTTTCGCAAATGGCTGTGGGGAGCCAGACTTCCCAGAGGCTAACGATATGACTGTAGAACTGCTTTRCAGAATCTGAAAGATGGCGACTTGTTTGAAATYGACGTCAAGGGAGATGAYAAAAGTGTGTTKTATYCTCTYTCTYTCCAAGATGAATCRAATGAACTGACTGTCTGTAGTCCGACACACCTTACCAAAATTCTCAAGTTCGCARCTCACTTCYACKAAAATCCTTGCACAGAGGTCTGCTGTACCTGCAGTCTTCTCYCGCACTACCTCTTCCTCYTCRTCCAAACGGAAAGCCKCAAACGTCTCTCGAGAAGAGAAGGAACGTCTGATACGGATAGCCAAACGACCACGGAAAGGCCCATTCAACGCTGTAATGGATCCATCAGAACTCAAATCGGGTGAAGGAATYGTAGAGCTGAGTGAGGCCGTGAAGCAGAGTGGGAAGTACGATGTRTGGGCAGATGCAGACGGGGATGTGGATATGGAAGAAGTGAAGGACGGGCTAGAGACTGTGCAGCCGAAGAAAGTGAAGGTACGYACTCATCATACTCTCAGTCTATTTCTGCTAGTAACACTTGCTCGTTCCTCCRTCCACCTTTAGCCACCACAAACAACGAAACCAAGCGACATGATTGACATTCCTGCCGTCGTAGAGCCACACCAAGGAATTTCATATAACCCGCCTGTCGATGCGCATCTAGAGCTTATCCGCAGAGCTCATRAAGTCGAAGAACGGAGGGTCCTCGAAGCTGAGAAGCTTGCTGAGACKAAGAAGAAAATGGAGGCAGCACGGATTGACGTTGACGATGAGATTGATGGAGCAGTACCYGCTGGTATGAAAATTGATAMCACGGCAGATGAYTGGACGGARGAGGAACANNAGNAGGAAGAACAAGGTGTGGTGCGCAAACAGCCCAAGCCTAAATCAAAAGCGCAGAAGAACAAGGCTGCAAAACTRCTCGCTGAGGTSCGTCTCRTTATRTGACAATCCCGTCGTGRYACCACTCTGATTTTCGATGGCTTTTAGAAACGCGCGTTGGCCGAATTAGCTGCRCGGAAACGCCTCATGGGCASTATCGACCARGCAAAGAGTCTGCGTAAGGCMAATGCCAAGCAAATYTCTGAACAACAGCTAGTCGCTACCCAGAGGCGCATGGCTCTGCAGCTTAAGCTGAGGAAGGCTGGTTTGTCCGGCCARCGGCTCGGGAAACATAAGGTGCCTGARACCGAGGTCGAAGTTCAGCTAGGGGAAGAYCTCAGTGAGAATCTGAGAGGGCTCAAGGTTCGTTCGCTTYCCCCGCTTGCATAYCAAACGTTGCTGACTCAATRCGATAYTGATACWATAGCCGGAAGGAAACCTGTTCAGAGATCGTTTCCATAGTTTGCAACAGCGAGCGTTGGTTGAACCTCGTGTCCGCGTTCTGTATGTGTTTCATTCCTTTTTATCATCTGCCATGAGTAGGATCTTTGCTGACTAGGATATMTTAGGCCRAAGAAACGGACACWTAAAATCGTGGAATACGAGAAACATGCCTGGAAGAAATTTGAATAGATCGTCTACGATAYACTGCTAYGGGTATCCCGACATTRTCAYTCATTCARTYTCAATGATTAAGCACTKCAGCRTTCTCGTTGAGGAATGCGATCTGCCCCGYGCGATAACTATCTGGAAWRACCGTTGTGTTACTCCCATTCAGCTGCAACAAAACCTWGGCAAGCGAAAKTYAGAGCTGGCTTCATRCGCCAGGARAGGGTAGGCCAACTAACCTTGTTYGACGAYGTRTACTGCGGCCAGTTCGGACCTGTGAACAAAGAACAACGGTCTGTCATCGTCGGAGTATTGGTCYGCAACTGAACTRGTACTGACGTTGAATKCCCTTGCCATCATTTGGGTTTAGGGAAACCGCAAACGAGATGTAGTAATCCATTATCGCCGTRCTCAGATTTCGYGTCGCTTCGTCCGCTGTGGGAGGSACTAGRCCCARGGCGAAGGGAAGATTCGCACCATGATTYACTAGGACCAAAAYCGCGTTTCAGACTGAGCTCTGAAAAGAAAAATGAAGGCGCTCACCTCCAAGTGCCGGTACGTCAGTTTGAGGATGTGTGTACTGGTACCCATAGACTTTGACACCAGCTTTCGCCGCCGCATTAGTCCACAAACGCCGGGGAGCGTCAAAGACCAAATCGCCCACTACAGAGAGAAACCATTGACACGAAGGAAAGGACGTGGAGGGATCGAGTGTACTTACAGATGGAGGCATGCCTCTTGAACGAGGCAGGTAAGCCGAACAGCTCATCGCCTGTTCCATAGGGAGATCCGACGGCAGGATTCTGTGGATATTGCACGAGGAGCTGATCGAGTGCCTTGTTCAGAGCGCTCTCTGAGCCGCTGCGAGAGGAACTGGTGGCAAAAAGGGTGTCCTTAAGCGCTTGGTCTGTCAGACTATCTTGACGCGCAAGGATGGTTCCTACGATTGTTGCATATCAGCAAATCATGGCCAGGACGGACCTAGGATGAAACGAACCTTCGTCGAGATTTGTCCCTGCAATAAAAGGCAGCCTAGCAAAGCGGCCTTGGGAATATAGGCGGGACGGTAGGTCAGGGTATACACTACCTCGGCTGCTATCAAGAGCCGGAGTCCAAGCTAGATTGGCAGCTAGGTCTTCCAAAACGACGCTCTGAGCAGCGGCTGCGGATATTTCTTCAGTGCTTGCATTGCGAAGGCACGGGAAGGTCGATGTAGAGTTGGCGATAGAGGCGCAAGATTCGACCTTGCTCACGAAAGTCCTCCAAGATGGCTCGTTTCGGGAAGCGCGGAAGGCGGGAGTACTATTGGGCGACCCGGACTGCAGAATCTGGAATGGGAAGTGAGTGTGCCTGGTTAATGAAAGCGAAGAACAGTCCAAAAGCCTTACTGCTCCTCTCGCGAGCCGTTCAATGCCGGGGTAGAGATACAGGATGGCGGTCATGANTTGCCCCCGAACGCTCACCGAACATCATGACCTAGGACATTGTTGGTCTGATGATTGGGCAGATAAAAATTCTGAGAGGGACAAGGACCTTATTTTTATCACCTCCAAACGATCCAATGTTCGCCTGCACCCATTCTAAGGCAGCTATCTGGTCGAGTAGACCCAGGTTCAAGGACTTCCTGTCGTCGGCTAGATGAACGATGAGCGAGAGCGCTCTTGAGTCCAAACTTGAACGGCGCTACCTTCCTGACCTTGAGGGAATCCCAAGGGACCTAGGCGATAGTTGAAGTCCACGAAGACAATCGGAGTACCCTGAAAGGAGCGATCAGCCCCAAGCTTGCACACTGTATGGCTTTCTGTGTTTCGCACCCGTCGAATGCTTCTCTCTACAACCTCGGTGCCGTTGTTCGTGCTTTCACGTCCAAACAGGAAGACACCACCGTACCTAGAGCGTCGTTCTTGGAATGAGCATTGCCTGAGGGCCGTACCACGCTGCCTTTGAAAACGCACGTCCAAAATATCTGTAGCAAATTTATTAAGGGAGCGAGATGACGATTGGAGAGAATGTACCACCGGGAGCTTGCTAGAGGGTTTTACACCTCTAGGGCGATAAATGTTAATAGTAAGACAATTTTCCGATGAAGTCGAAAGATCTAGAGGCTTCGGGGAGTCAGGGTGGCGTACAACTTTTAAAGATTGAGGGTCATACCGGCTGGATGCATTGTTTTCCATAGTTACTTGCATCAAACGTAGTGACGTCCAGACGCGTTTTTAGGACGGGCGGACGCAGCCTAAGCGATCCAACGGGTGCCTCAGCGAATGGAATTCCTAGAATCGGGTATTGGGGCAATTATTATGAAGAACTCAAGTGAGCACTCTCACCACCGAAAAATTCAACGTTAGCGCTGACGTCTCGTCCATGGAAGTTCGTTCTTCCAGCCTTTTGCTCTGGTTGGGCGTAGACAGCAACGAGTACAGAGAAGAGGAGAAAGCAGGCTACCGACTTCATCTTTGACCATGTACCGGGGCCATTCCCTCTCCCACCCCTTTTATACCACTGTGGACCCATTTATAGGTCCTGGGCTTCTGCTCAAGCTCTTAGACAGAGCAGTACGCGTTACGCAGACGCCGACTCGGACGGCAGTCATCATTGTTGGGACGCCCAAGCTACCATCAAGGATGATATTGCATGACTGTATAATAGGCTATGGGCGCCATGAACGGTTCAAAATGAGAAGCCGGTGTCACTCGTTAGTTGGTGATTCGTAAATAGCCTGAGAGCAGTTACTCAGCTTGAGGTAATCCGCAGTTCAATATTCGCCCATAGCGGCAGACGCTAGAAGGACTGCCTGATGAGATCTAGCTAGTGGAAGACTGTTTCGGCCTGGGGTGCCTTGACACGATTGCTGGTAACATACCAGCTGACCATAAAATCAGACTTCTGGTTACAGGGCTTGAGAAATGGATTAATTTTAGAATCAATATAGATCCAAGATGAGCACACGGCAATTGAATGCATTGTAGGACCCCGATGGACGTAGTACAAAGTTCAAATCGCCAGGGCCGGAAGATTGCCGATGTTATAATTAGCTCACCTCCAAAAAGAGATGTCTGGAATAGTGATGCATAGAAGTTACTCACAGACACAAGCGTTTGGACTCCTGTCGAAGTTGGGTGGAAATCGCTTTCCCCTGAGCCTCTGGGACTCCTGCGCAAAACTGGCGACCACCTCACAACGCAAGTCGGGCAACGAACTGGTATCAGTATTGAATTTGAAATTTCTTTCCCAACATTTGGGTTGAAAGACGGAATGATTCGAAGTGTTTTTATTACACAGGGCCCGGTCTGCCCCTGGTCTGCCCCTGCGGGATATATGCAAGAGTGATAGAAAAGAAGCTTGAGGTCACGGGGATTCAAAAGAGTATGTGAACTAATCATCTCTGAAAAACCGCAGCGTTCTCATGGAAGAAAGCGATTTGCTCCTTGCGATAATGGTCCTGAATGATCGTCGTATTTCCTCCGCGCAATTGCATCATAACCTGGTTTAAACCGTTAGGCAATGGGTAGTACATGCAGAGATGAAAGCGGCTCACTTTCTCCGAGGGTGTGTACTGAGGCCAATGCGGACCTACAAGAGAAACGAACAGACGTCAGTGCATTGGATCAAGCCCGGATAGAGTCGGTGACTGACGCTGAATTCCCTTGCCATCATTAGGGTCCAGAGAATCGGCGAACGAGATCCAATAATCCATCATGATCGTACTGACATTCCTGGCAGCTTCGTCGGCCTCTCCGTATAAAGGTATCGGAGGTAGGTTGTTTGGACCGGTCAGGGGAACCTGCCCAAAGACAAATTGGATTTCTGAGCTGTGGAAAACTAGGATTCGACGGTTGGAATTGGCAAAAAAGTGGACGAAGACTGGAGATGCGCACCTCCCATCGGTAATTGAGGCTGAGGGTGAGTGAAGAGGTAACTATAAGATTTAACTCCAGCCTTGGATGCGGCTTCCGAAAGCATACGACGGGGTGCATCGAACACGAGGTCACCAACTGACAAGCGCCTCAGCATAGCCATTGGGTGAGAAAGACGCAAGAAACTCACAGATGGATGCGTGCCTCTTGTACGACGGAGGTAAGCCAAACAATTCGTTGCCGGTTCCATAGGGAGAACCAACAGAAGGATCTTCGGGATACAGCGCAAGTACCTGGTCAACAGCGGTCCCCAGCGCATCAACTGAGCCAGAACGCGGCGAAGTGACGGCCAAGATATTGTCCTTAAGTGCTTGAGTTGACAAGTTTTCGTGGCTTGCAAAGAAGGTTCCTAAAGGGTCACCGATCGATATGAGCCTCAGTCACCGAGTAAATCAGATCGGCCAACCTTCGTCAAGATTGGTTCCAGCGATGAACGGGATCCTCGCAAACTGGCCCTTGGAATAAAGGCGAGAGGACAAGTCGGGATAAATGCTTCCTGGGCGAGTATCAAGAGCTGGTGTCCAAACGAAATTCGAGAACAAATTTTCCTCAGTAACGCTTTGGATGAGACCCGTGGTAATTTCTTCGGTAGTGGCATTGCGAAGGCAAGCGAACGTGTGCCCGCTGGTTGCGGTGGAAGCACAGGAGGCAACATTCCGAACGAATTGTTGCCAAGTCAGTTCGTTGCGACTGGCGCGGAACACAGGGAGACTGTTGGGCGAGCCAGACTGCATGATCTATAAGTATTATATTTGTAAGTGTACCGCAGGCGAAGATAGAAAAGGGCCGCCTTTCGACTCACAGCGCCTCTCGCCCAGCGTTCAACTTCAGGCTGCAGAAGGAGGATCCCGCTCATAATTGAACCGGCGCTCTCTCCGAAAATCGTAACCTGAAATCCCGTGAATTTTTTCCTTACACTTCAATTTATGCTTGAACACGACCTTTTTCTTGTCTCCTCCAAATGATTTGATGTTTTCTTGAACCCATTCCAAAGCAGCTATTTGGTCCAATATTCCTAGGTTGAGCGACCTCAGATCATCCGCTAAAAAGAGGGATAGAAACGTTAATACGAGTTGGCGTGAAATTCCAACAAACGCACCTTCTTGACCTTGGGGGAATCCCAAGGGTCCCACACGATAGTTGAAGTTGACGAAGATGATAGGAGTCCCCTAAAGCGAAAGGATCAACCTCAAGACCGACCAAGAGATTAGATGTGGACAGACCCGAGCAACGCTCCGTTCCACGATTTCGCTGCCATTGAAAGTGCTTGAAGAACCAACAGCGAACGAGCCGCCGTAGCTATACAGACAACCAATATACAATTTGAGTGATTTGTGTCAACATGCCACCCAAGTACGCACGTCCAAAATAACTGCCGAATTCGTGTTAGAGTTTATACCGAACAAGTGTTTTGTGACACACACCACAGGGAGCTTCGCAGATGGCTTCAGGCCTTTAGGGCGATGGACATTGATAGTTAGACAGTCTTCTGATAAAGTCGAAGGATCTGACAGCTTGGAAGAATGAGTGAAAATACTTGGTCCTGTAAATATAACTTACTGGTTGAACGCATGCCTTTCCGTATTCGCTCGCGTCAAATCTACTGGCATTCAGACGAGATCTCAGAATTGGAGGACGCAAACGAAGAGCTCCAACTGGCGGCTCAGCAAACGGTATCCCTGCAGACATCAAAGTGATTAACACAAGTCCGCCTCAAATCGTAATGGAAAGAAATCTACCGCCATAGAATTCGACCCTGGGGCTGACCTGCCGTCCAGACAGAGTTGTTCTCCCAAGCTTGAGCTCAGAGACAGCCTGTACGGTGGTAAGCAAGGAGAGGAGCAATAAAGGACTCATTAACATGTGCACTGGTAACGAGCTTATGGATCTCATATGACACGCCTTCTTATACCTGGCAAGAGTTTGTGTTCGTATTCGAAATGCCGGCCGGGCCCGTCGACGCGTTGCCCGCTACAGCTGAGCAAAGAACTCTTTGATTCCCGTCCCTCGGTGGCTCTGGTGAGTCAGTACTAGTCAGTACACTGCCGTACGTCAATCATTTCACGGGTGGAAGGAGGTACCCGACTCCACGGAGTGGTAAGAAGTCCCTGACTCCACGGAGTGAAGGAGGGTTCTGTCACTGCAAATCGTTCGCGCCGTCTGTGCATCAGGCGTCACTCAAGAAAACAGGTCTGATCGGAAATGCTGTTCTCGGACTCCATCACAGCTAAACACAAATCGTAGACGNTTTTCTATTTTTTCTGACATGCGCCTGTTCTTGTCTAAGATACCTCATGAATCGCGGAACATATTCGCCGCTGGAGCTAGTGGTACGGATGGCAAGTGAGGTTCTGATTTACCTTGCCTCAGTACCTTCCTTACGCCAATACCTGCAATGCCCAATGACATATACATCTCCCCTGAGAGCAAGATACTCATCGTTGAAATGTTGTGCCAGTGTAATTTATACTCGANGGAAGAGAGGATGAAATCGTAGTCTGTTGCGAACGGTGGATGAAGTGTCAACCTCCAAGCTCAACCCCGACATGTCGGCATTTTTGGCACAGCCAGAAAAAATCGAAATTGAGAACGTCTACGATTTTGCATCTAGCTGGAAGCCATGGGCATAAAAAATAAAAAAAAGTATGTATATGAATTAATCATTTCTGAAAAATAGCAGCGTTCTCATCGAAGAAAGCGATTTGGCCCTTGCGATAATCGTCCTGAATGATCGTCGTATTTCCTCCGCGCAATTGCATCGCAACCTAGTTGCAAACGTTAGGCGATGGGTAGTAAATGTAGAGATGAAAGCGGCTCACTTTCTCCGCCGGTGTATACTGAGACCAATGCGGACCTGCAAGAGAAAACGCAGACGTTAGTGCATTGGACCAAGCCCGGATAGAGTCAGTAACTGACGCTGAATTCCCTTGCCATCATTAGGGTTCAGAGAATCGGCGAACGAGATCCAATAGTCCATTATAATAGCACTGACATTCCTGGCAGCTTCGTCGGCCTCCCCGTAAGTAGGGAGAGCCTGAGGTAGGTTGTTTGGACCAGTCGGGGGAACCTGCCCAAAGACAAACTGGATTTCTGCGCCGTGGAAAACTAGGATTCGACAGTTGGAGCTGACAAAAGATGAATGAAAACTGGAGATGCGCACCTCCCATCGGTAATTGAGGCTGAGGGTGAGTGAAGAGGTAACTATAAGATTTAACTCCAGCCTTGGATGCGGCTTCCGAAAGCATACGACGGGGTGCATTAAACACAAGGTCACCAACTGACAAGCGCCTCAGCATAACCATTGGCTGAGAAAGTCTCAAGAAACTCACAGATGGATGCCTGCCTCTTGTACGATGGAGGTAAGCCAAACAATTCGTTGCCGGTTCCATAGGGAGAACCAACAGAAGGATCTTCGGGATACAGCGTAAGTAGCTGATCAACAGCAGTTCCAAGCGCATCATCTGAGCCAGAACGCGGCGAAGTGACGGCCAAGATATTGTCCTTGAGTGCTTGGGTTGACAAGCTTTCGTGGCTTGCGAAGAGGGTTCCTAAAGGCCACCGTTCAATATGGGCCTCAACCACCRGGAAAGTGAGATTAATTAACCTTCGTCAAGGTTGGTTCCAGCGATGAACGGGATCCTCGCAAACTGGCCCTTGGAATAAAGGCGGGAAGACAGGTCGGGATAAACGCTTCCTGGACGAGTATCAAGGGCTGGTGTCCAAACTAAATTCGAGATCAAATTTTCCTCAGTAACACTTTGGAGGAGGCCGGCGGTAATTTCTTCGGTAGTTACATTGCGAAGGCAAGCGAACGTGTGCCCACTCGTCGCAGTGGAAGCGCAAGAGGCAACATTCCCAACGAATTGTTGCCAAGTCAGCTCGTTACGACTGGCGCGGAACGCAGGGAGACTGTTGGACGAGCCAGACTGCATGATCTAAAGTATTATATAGTAAGTATACCAGAGAGGGTAKGAAAAAGGGGCTTTCCACTTACAGCACCTCTCGCCCAGCGTTCGACCTCAGGCTGCAGAAAGAGGAGCCCAGTCATAATTGAACCAGCACTCTCTCCGAAAATCGTAACCTGATTTTCCGTTAATTTTCCTTGAACTTCAATTTATGATGGAGCCCAACCTTCTTCTTGTCTCCTCCGAATGATTCGATGTTCGCCTGAACCCATTCCAGCGCAGCCATTTGGTCTAATATTCCTAGGTTGAGTGACCTCAGATCGTCCGCTAAAAAGAGAGGGACATAAAGGTTAACACGAGCTAGRGTAGAGTTTTAAAAAACGCACCTTCTTGACCCTGGGGGAATCCCAAGGGTCCCAGACGATAGTTGAAGTTGACGAAGATGATAGGAGTCCCCTAGAGCGAAATGATAAACTTCTAGGCTGGCCGAGAGTTTGGATGTGGGACAAACCCGGGCAACACTCCGTTCCACGATTTCGCTGCCATTGTAAGTGCTTGAAGAACCGATAGCGAACGAGCCGCCGTAGCTATAAAATCATTCAATACGATGTCAGTGATCTGCGTTGACACATGACCCAAATACGTACGTCCAAAACAACTAGTACCGAATTCGTGTTAGAGTACATCGAACAAGCGTTTTGTGACACTCACCACAGGGAGCTTCGCAGATAATTTCAGGCCCTTGGGACGATGAACATTGATAGTTAGACAATCCTCTGATAAAGTGGAAGGGTCTGACAGCTTGGAAGAATGAGTGAAAATACTTGGTCCTGTAAAAATAACATACCGGTTGAACGCATGCCTTTCCGTATTCGCTCGCGTCAAATCTACTAGTATTCAGACGAGATTTCAGAATTGGAGGCCGCAAGCGAAGAGCTCCAACTGGCGGCTCAGCAAACGGTATCCCTGCAGACATCAAAGTAAACAACACAAATCCACCTCAAATAGTAATGGAAAGAAATCTACCGCCATAGAATTCGACCCTGGGGCTGACCTCCCGTCCAGACAGAGCTGTTCTCCCAAGCTTGAGCTCGGAGACAGCCTGGACGGTTGTGAGCAAGGAGAGGAGCAATAAAGGACTTATTAACATATGCACTGGTAACGAGCTCATGYATCTCAAATGGCACGCCCTTTTATACCTGGCAAGAGCCTGTGTTTCATATTCGAAATGCCGGCCGGGCTCGTCGACGCGTTGCCCCGCTACCGTCGAGCAACGTATGTAAGGAACTACTTGATTCTCATCCCTCGGTACCTCTGGTGAGTAAGTCTACTGCTGCGCATCAATCATTTCAAGAAGCGGGTACAGGACGCGTCACTCAAGAAACAGATCTACTTACTAAACCAGGCGGCATCAAGGCAAATTAGTCAATGCAAGCCGGAGTAAGGCAACGGGGCCAGTTTGTAGCCAGTTCCTTCTGGCATAGGGTCACAGTGGAAGCGACCCTGCAGCCGAGGCTGGCAAGTCGTATTCTGTATTCTGCGCTCGAAAATTGAAGATTGACAGACCCGAGTCCTCTGCAGATGAATGATGAGCAACAGCTTCTTATAATTCAAACTCGTATAGTACTATACCTTCCTGGCGTCGAGGGAGTTCCAAGAAACCTAGGCGATGATTAAAATCTACGAAGACGATCGAATACACTAAGAGAAGCGATCAGTCCCAGGCATGCACGATAGAAGTGTGATCCCTGTGCTTCCTACCCGTCCAATGCTTTGTTTCACACGTTCGGTTCTGTACCTAGAGAGTTGTTCTTAGGATGAGCATCGTGATTCTACTATCGCAGTGCTTTTAGCGCGCGTCTAAAGACAAGGATTTTACATRTTCAAGGTGATAAATGTTATCGGTCAGACAGTCCCTTGACAGTTAAAACATCCGTAAGCTTCTCTATCGAAGCTGAAAGATGGATTGTGTTCTAGAGTCGCCTGCATCAGACGTAGTGACRTCCGGCCTCTGAGTTTTGAGAACAGGCGGACGCGTCCTGAGTGACACAACGGGTATCTTGGCAAATCGGGTACCTAGGATCGGGAATTGGGCCAATTGTTTCGAAATCCCAAAGAAGCAAGCTCACCACCGGAAATTTCAACGTTGGTGCCAACTTCCCTTACATAGAAGGACCGAGTCGTTCTTCCAGCCTTTTKTTCTGCGTATACAGTAGCGGAAGAGGACACAGGAGCCCACCAACTACATCATTAGCAATCTGCCGGACCCACTCCCTGAACACATACAACCGTGCGCCATATGCAGCAAATAATCGATTCGCCGTTTCCTCTCAAGCCCGCAGCGTGTGTTGCACAGTTGCCAACTGCAGTCATCATTCACGGAGCTTAACGTTCCGCCAAGGACGGATTAGGATGGAGCGGCATGCTTGCATAACATGCCATGAAATGTTTCATCAAGAGGAATTCTTGGTGTCATTCATCGGTTGGGAATTCCGTATATGGGCGGAGAGCGTTTACTCACCTTTAGGTAACCCCCAGTCCAATATTCGCCCATAGCAGACGCGTGAGGAGGGCATCATGTAATCTTACTGGCAGTTCCAGGCCAATATACTCAGAGGCATGAGATTTAAGGAAAGAATCAAAGTTTGTTTGAGCCCGCTTGCAAGAGGCACTGGCACCCATTGCAAGCAATGCGCCAACCAAGAAATCATATTTCTGGATACAGGGCTTGAGAGCTGGACGCACCGTAGAATCAATACAAATCCAAGGAGATGAGCGCAGGGCGGTTGAATGCAGTCGACCAAACTTCAAATCGCCGGCGAGGCCCGTCGGGGCCGGAAGACGCCGAAGTCAGCACCTCACCTCTTAGTGCCTCGACCCGAAAGAGATATCTCGAAGATACCGATACACAGAAGGTCCTATTGGCTTCGGTTGACAATCAATTTTCCCCGAGTATCGCTCGCGCTCCAGCAAACGTGGTGGATTACGCCGGTCCTATTACTAGATGAAATTACAATATGTGCAGGAAGCGCCACAAAGTGCTTGATGAACCATTCCTGCAATGGAAGCACTATTTACGAGAAACGAAAAAATGGATGAATCAATGCTGAAGCACAGCAGCATTGGCGTGCAGGAAAGCAATACCTTCCTTGCGATAATCGTCCTGAATCACCGTTGTGTTTCCTCCGCGCAATTGCATTAGAACCTTGACAAGAATGTTAGGTCGGTCATAAGTACTAAGGCGAAAGCGGCTTACCTTCTTCGCAGGTGTATACTGAGGCCAATGCGGACCTAAACGAAGGGGAGTTAACGAACTGACTGAGAGCCCGGATAAAGTCAGTGACTGACGTTGAATACCCTTGCCATCATTAGGGTTCAGAGTCACGGCAAACGAGATCCAATAGTCCATCATAACCGTACTGATATTCCTGGCAGCTTCGTCGGCACTGCCGTAGGGTGGTAGATACGGAGGTAGACTGTCTGGGCTCGTCGGGGGAATCTGCCCAAAGACAAACTGAATTTCTGAGCCATGGACAACTAAGAATTGATGATTGATCAGTCAGCAACAGGAAACGAATGAAAGCTCAAGCTTCAAGATGCGTGCCTCCAGATGATGGATCAGGTTGAGGGTGAGTGAAGAGGTATCCATACGATTTAACTCCAACCTTTGCTGCAACTTCAGAAAGCATACGACGGGGTGCATCAAACACGAGATCGCCGACTAAAAAGAACCTCGGCATGATCAACTTGGCTGAAAAACAACAAGAATCTCACTGATGGATGATTGCCTCTTGTACGAAGGAGGAAAGCCAAACAGCTCGTCGCCAGTACCATAGGGAGAACCAACAGAAGGGTCTTCGGGATACAGCATAAGTACTTGGTCGAGCGCAGCACTAAGCGCATCCTGGGAGCCGGAACGTGGGGAGCTAAGGGCTAGGAGACTGTCCTTGAGCGCCTGGTTTGACAAACTTTCGCGGCTTGAAAAGAACGTTCCTGAAGGGGCACCAGTCAACAGAAGCACCAGTTATTGAGAACACGAGACTAACCTTCGTCAAGATTGGTTCCGGCGATGAAGGGAATCCTTGCAAATTGTCCCTTGGCATAGAGACGAGAAGAAAAATCGGGATAAACACTTCCTGGACGACCGTCAAGAGCTGGCGTCCAAACCAAATCTGATATGAAATTGTCCGGTGTGATAGTTTGCAGGAGGCCCGCGGTAATTTCCTCGGTGGTGGCATTGCGAAGGCAAGCTAACGTGTGCCCAGAGGTAGCGATGGACGCACAGGAAGCCACATTCCCAACGAAACGTTGCCATGATGGCTCATTACGACTCGCGCGGAAAGCAGGAACACTGTTGGACGAGCCGGACTCCATGATCTAGAATCAAGCTGATAAGTGTACCGGAGTCGTGATAAGAGGGAAAGGGTCGCCTTTCAACTTACGGCACCTCTTGCCCAATGTTCAAGCTCAGGCTGCATATAGAGGAGCCCAGTCATCATTGAACCAGCGCTCTCTCCAAAAATCGTAACCTGTAAACTCCGTAAATTCTCCTTGGATTCTCAATTTATGGTTGAGAACCATGAATTGAGAAGTACCTTCTTCTTATCTCCTCCAAATGATCCGATGTTTTCCTGGACCCATTCCAATGCAGCCATCTGGTCGAGCACTCCCAGGTTGAGGGCCCTCTGATCATCAGCTGAAGAAAGGGATAAAACCGTCGATACTAGCAGGAGCAAAATTAAAATCAACGAACCTTCTCGACCCTGAGGGAACCCCAAAGGTCCTAAACGATAATTGAAATTGACGAAGATAAGAGGAGTACCCTGACACAATTTGATGAGCGTCAGTGCAAAATTTCGGAGGTAGCACAAACCCGAGCAACACTTCGTTCCACTATCTCGCTGCCATTGTAAGTGTTCGACGATCCGAGTACGAAGGCGCCGCCATAGCTAATATACGATCATCCAATGAGAAGCGAGTTTTGAACGTAGGCACAACACAAGACGCGTACGTCCAAAACAACTACCAAATTTATATTAGAGTGGATACTGGGCACATGGCTTGTGATACTCACCACAGGAAGCTTGGCTGACGATTTCAAGCCCTTAGGACGATGGATGTTGATAGTGAGACAGTCCTCTGACAAAGTGGAAGGATCTGCAAGCTGGAAGAAAATGAATGAATAGATGTACTTGGGCCTGAAAACAGAACATACTGGTTGAACGCATCCCATCCCATACCGGCTCGCATCAAATCTACCGGCATTCAAACGAGTCTTCAGGACCGTAGGTCGCAAACGGCGAGCTCCAACTGGCGGCTCAGCAAATGGTATTCCTGAGGGACCAAGGGGAATTAACGCAGGTTCAATCGATGTACGTAAAGTGACTTGACATGCCACCATAGAACTCGACCCTGGGGCTCACATCTCGTCCAGACAAAGTTGTTCTCCCAAGCTTAAGCTCGGGAACGGCAAGGACGGCTGTGAGCAAGGAGAGGAGAAGGAAAGGACCTGTCAACATGTGGGTGACTGTGGGTGACTGTGACTGTGGGTAGGTAGAGTGGGGCCAAACTCGCACGTCCAGTGCTCCCCTTTATACTAACAGAGCTTCATAATGTAATCCGCAACTCGGCGAGAGCCTCTATTTCGCTCTCAAGATGCCGGTTGGTTGACTAACCCGTAATCTTCCTCTTGCAGAGCAACATGATAGTCGCCGATTAATGTCTCTCTGAGAAGTTTACTACTGCGCAGCAACCTATAGAACAGGCGCAGCAATATTCTGCAAGGGCGTGATTGGTATCANGTGAAGGGGGCCGAGCTGGATTTCTCAAGAAATGACAGCGCGTGCAACTCACGGACTCGGATTTGTGCGTCAAAGACTCCCAGGATGACAGTACGGCCCGAGTGGCGGGCATTGAACCTCTATCGGACTCTCCCGGCCGCCGGCGTTTGAGCCGCCCGTCATTCGGGTTCAGAGAAACCCCGAAAGAGATCCATCATTACGGTACTGATATCTTGGGTGGCTTGACCAGCTTGAGGGGATCTGACCAAAGACGAAGAGGATCTCAGCAGATTGAAACATTACCTTCGAGAGCTTGCGGGTGTGAAGTGGTGGCCATAGTTCTCAACCTCGACTTTCTCTGAAGCTTGTGGCCACAAGCGACGGCGTCCGTCTAAAGCCAAGTCACCCACTGTCAGTCAGTGAAAGGATTTAGCCTCTGTCATCCGATATAAAATTGCACGAGGTACCTAATGCACCGGTGCGAGATTATTCATTGATACAGTTGGTACATGAAAGCTACGAGAGGATAAGAGTTTCATCAGAAGGTTCCTAGGACTGCACGCACGATCAATGCTTATGCCCCTGTTCTCTGAGACAGCGATTATCCCACTTCCGATTCGCCGAGTGCTTCTTGCACTCAACCTCCTGCTAAAGGATCGACTGGAACACGTTGAAAATTGGAGTCGAGAGTTTTTGCTCTTAGATTTAGACACTACCTGAACTTCCCAAGCAAAAAGCACTGAGTAGCGCTAACTTCCCAGACCCTATGGTTGAGTGCGTGAAATAGGCGAGGACAGATACAGGACGAAAGGTGAGTCTACCGAGCGTAGAGCACTATACCTTCCTGACCTTGAGGGGGTTNCCAAGCAACCCAGGCGATGATTGAAATCCACAAAGACGATCGAATACCCTGAGAAGCGATCAACCCAGGCATGCGCGATGTGCGCAATCCCTGTGCTTCCGACCCATCGAATGCTTCGTTTCACAAGTTCGATCCTGTAGGTAGAGAAGTGTTCTTGAGATGAGCATTGTGACCCCGCTACCGCAGTCCTTCTAAAGCACGTCGAAAGAAAAGGATTTTACAACTCCAAGTCGAGAAATGTTGTTGACCAGACACTCCTCTGTTGATACAGTTAAAAGATTCGTAAGCTTCTCTTTGACTTGAAGCTGAAATTTGAGAACAGGCAGACGCGGCCTGAGTGACCCAACGGGTAGCTTGACAAGTCGGGTACCTAGGATCGGGAATTAGACCAGTTATCTCAGAGAAGCGCCCTCACCACCGGAGAATTCAATGTTGGTGCTGTCTTCCTGTTTATAGAAGGTCCGAGTCGCTCTTCAAGCCTTTCGCTCTGGTTGGGCATATACAGGGGCAAGTAAGGGGAAGAGGAGACGGCAGGCTACCAACTTCATCGTTAACACTTTACTCCCTGTAAACGTACCACCGAACGCCGAATGCAGCCAAGAATCTATTCACCACTTCTTACCAGGCCTTTAAACAAAGCAGTGTTCGTTGCACAGCTGCTGACTGCAGTCATCGTTCCCGGGGCCCAAGCTTTCGTCAAAGATTGAGCCGCATGACTACATGAAACGCCATGAAATGTCTCGTAACGAGGAAGCTAATGTCATTCATTGGTTGGGATTTTTCGTAAATGAGCGGAGAGAGTTCTAGGCCAATATAGTGAGCTGTATGAGATGTAGAGAAAGATTGTTTGGGCCTGGGGCACCTCGACACGACCCCTTGGCTTGCAGGAGGCAATGTCACCCATCGCAAACGACGCTTCAAGCAAGAAATCATACTTCTGGTTACAGGGCTCAAGAACTGGACGTATTATAGAATCAATACAAATCCAAGGAGATGAGCGCAGGGCCATTGAATGAAGTCGACATGACGATGGAAGTCAAACTTCAAATCGCCGGTGAGCAACCAACTCGGAGGGTCTGTCGGGACTGGAGGATACTTAAGTTAGCACCTCGCCTCTCAGTGCCTCGGCCCGAAAGATATCACGGAAGAGTACGCGGAAGGTCCCATAGGCTGTGTTTGACAATCAATTTTCCCCAAGCATCACTCGCACTACAGCAAACGTTGTGGATTACACTGATCCTATGACTAGACATATTTCCAGGAAGCGCCACAAAGCGCTTGAAGAGCCATTACTGCAATATAAACACCATTTCAAACGAAAAAATGGATGGATCAATGCTGGAGCACAGCAGAATTGGCGTGAAGGAAAGTGATCCCTTCCTTGCGATAATCGTCCTGAATCACCGTCGTGTTTCCTCCGTGCAATTGCATGAGAACCTTGTAAAGAATATTAGGTCGGTCATAAGTACCAAGGCGAAAGTGGCTTACATTCTTTGTAGGAGAATACTGAGGCCAATGCGGACCTGAATAAGCAAAGTTAATGAATTGACTGAGAGCTCGGATAGAGTCATAAACCGACGCTGAATTCCTTTGCCATCATTAGGGTTCAGAGTCACGGCAAACGAGATCCAATAATCCATCATGATCTTACTGAGATTTCTTGAAGCTTCATCGGCATTCTCGTAGGGTGGCAGATATGGAGGTAGGCCGTCTGGACTAGTCGGGGGAACCTGCCCAAAGACGAACCTAATCTCTGAGCCGTGGCGAACTATGAATCGATGATTGAACAGCCAGCAACAGGAAATAGATGAAAGCTCAGGATACATACCCCCAGATGATGGATTGGGTTGAGGGTGAGTGAAGAGGTAACCATACAATTTAACTCCAGCCTTTGCTGCAACTTCAGAAAGCATACGACGGGGTGCATCAAACACGAGATCACCAACTTACAACCAGCTCAGCACAATCACCTTAGCCGAAAAACAACAAGAAGCTCACTGATGGATGATTCCCTCTTGTACGAAGGAGGCAAGCCAAAAGGCTCGTCGCCAGTACCATAGGGAGAACCAACAGAAGGATTTTCGGGGTACAGTGTAAGTACCTGGTCGAGTGCAGCACCGAGCCCATCCTGGGAGCCGGAACGCGGGGAGCTAAGGGCTAGGAGACTGTCCTTGAGCGCCTGGTTTGACAAGCTTTCGCGGCTTGAAAAGGATGTTCCTAAAGGGGTCACCAATCAATAAATGAGCAGTATTTATTGAGAACACAATACTAACCTTCGTCAAGATTGGTTCCGGCGATAAAGGGAATCCTTGCAAACCGTCCCTTGGCATATAGACGAGAAGACAAGTCAAGATAAACGCTTCCTGGATGACCGTCAAGAGCTGGCATCCAAACCAAATCCGATAAAGAACTGTCCGGCTTAATGGTTTGCAGGAGGCCCGCGGTAATTTCCTCGGTGGTGGCATTGCGAAGGCAAGCTAATGTGTGCCCGGAGGTAGCAATAGAGGCACAGGAAGCAACATTTCTAACGAAATGCTGCCATGATGGCTCATTACGACTTGCGCGGAAAGCAGGAGAACTATTGGACGAGCCGGACTCCATGATCTAGAATAAAGGCGATTAGTATACCGGAGTCGCGAAAGGAGGGAACGGGTCGCCCTTCAACTTACAGCACCTCTCGCCCAACGTTCAAGCTCAGGTTGCATATAGAGGAGCCCAGTCATCATTGAACCAGCGCTCACTCCGAAAATCGTAACCTGTGAAGTCCGTCAATTTGCTTGAATTTTCAGTTACAATTGAAACGTACCTTCTTCTTATCTCCTCCAAATGATCCAATGTTTTCCTGGACCCATTCCAACGCAGCCATCTGGTCGAGCACTCCCAGGTTGAGCGACCTCTCATCGTCAGCTGAGAAGGGCAGAACCATCAATACGAGCAGGAGCAGAACCAAGATTAACAAACCTTCTTGACCCTGAGGGAACCCCAAAGGTCCTAAACGATAATTGAAATTGACAAAGATGACAGGTGTACCCTGACACAAAATGATAAGCCTCGGTGCAAATTTTGAAGGTAACACAAACCCGAGCAACACTTCGTTCCACTATCTCGCTGCCATTGAAAATCCTCGACGATCCGATTACGAAGCCGCCACCGTGGCTAACATACGATCATCCAATAAGACGCAAGTTCTGAACGTAGGCATAACCCAAATTACGTACGTCCAAAACAACTGCCAAGTTTATATTAGAGTGGATTCCGGGCACATGGCTTGTCAAACTCACCACAGGGAGCTTGGCTGACGATGTCAGGCCCTTAGGACGATGAACGTTGATGGTAAGACAGTCCTCTGACAAAGTGGAAAGATCTGTCCCCTGAAAGAAAAGCAGTGAATAGATGTCCTTGGTTCCGAAAACAGAGCATACTGGTTGAACGCATGCCTTTCCATACTGGCTCGCATCAAATCTACCGGCATTCAGACGAGTCTTGAGGACCGTAGGTCGCAAACGGCGAGTCCCAACTGGCGGCTCAGCATATGGTATCCCTGAAGGACCAAGGGGAATTAACACAGGTTCTTAATGCGTGGAAAGTGACTCGACGTGCCGCCATAGAACTCGACCCTGGGGCTCACATCTCGTCCAGACAAAGTGGTTTCCCCAACTTTAAGCTCGGGAATAGCATCGACGGTCGCGAGCAAGGAGAGGATAAGGAAAGGACTTGGTAACATGTGGGGGGCAGTGGGTAGGTGGAGTGATACCAAACTCGCACATCCAATACTCCTCTTTTTACCAACAGAGCTTCATCGTGGAACTCGCGACTCGGCGAGAGCCTCTATTTCGTGCCCGAGATGCCGGTTGGTTGGTCAACCCGTGACTTTGCTTACCATGATAGGCTCCGATTAACATCTCTTCATGATATAGACGTCTGATTATACTGTTTTTACTACTGCGCAGCAACTGAAAGAACAACAGAATCCTGCAAGGACGTGATTGATTCCAGTAAAGGGGGCCAAGTTGGATTTCTCACAAGAAATGACAGCCTGCGCCGCTCAGGGAAGTCGGTACTGGATTTGTGATGTGGTGCATATGCATGCGTTTCAGGTAAGTTACTCGTATAACGATTGGACACTGACAAGTCAAAG